>LUCM01000100.1:224808-277916 GCA_008360955.1 Fasciolopsis buskii
TTTTTTTCACCTGGTCAAAGCGATTTCAGTACTTTCTGCTTATACGAATTGGTACACTACCTCAATGAACGGCTCGCGTGCTCGTTTGGTTCTCGAGTTCTTGTAGCATTTATACTCGAAATCAAGGAGGGGACTAGCCATGATCAACTGGATTAACACCAGGCCACGAGGCATCAGCACCTACTAGAATGGTTTGAAGCCCAGGCTACGCAACTAAATATAGCGGAGAGACCTCAGTAACTGGAAATTACTTTCAAGTCTATTTATAGAGCAGTCGTATTTATATTAGATAAACAGAAATACTATTGACGGGATACCTTTGGGCCAGGACCGTCGGGAAATGTTTACTTTTCACCTTCGTGATTCCTGATCGGCTGATCGTGGATACAAGCGACAGCGAAGGCGTGTTGGACTGCGTCACGTGATTTGCAAGCCGAGTGATAACGGGTTCATCCACCGTTTTGTGTGTTTGCGGCGCTGTGACAGTGCCAATTCGACAGACAAGGAATTTATTTTTACTTACGAATGCGAAGCTCAGTCATTAGAGGGTTTCGAGAGGAATTCTATTTCTTCGTGATTAAGCTTATGGAAAATACGGGTAGCCACAAGAAGAACGCAAGATCAGGTGACCAAGTGTTTTTCGAAAATTCTAAACACCAGTATAATTCATGGCACTTGAACCCATTGCATAACACTACACAGACATACAGACACACATACACTACACCAAGACGCTTCTGGTTGCGATTAGAATCCAGTGACATCCATAAGCTAATTACCTTATCCGTTTTTTTCGTTTGGGCGGAATCTCGCTCGATTTCGCTACTAACACATGCAACTATATACACATCAACACAAACATGAACACACCACTAACCGCATTGTAAACAACTTTATCCCCTGCCTATCAAATCCTATAAATTCTATTGATAATGTTAAACTTTTGAAAAACAGCCAGCCGCTGTTCGCTCACAGGGTGAGTTTGACGGGGAAATTACTGAAATTGCGATCCAACAGGTCTACCATTCCTTAGTGTTGTTCTTCTATCGCTTCTTTTTCCTTTGATTTCAACTTCTCTCCCCGATTTCCTGGGGGCTGCAACCGATGTACTGACCCAGTACTCATCGGTCACTCTGCATCTCTCAGTGATAATCACACTTTCTTAATGTGTAAAACAATTGCATTTTTACACTGGTCTTTTGCTCACTCTGTCTAAACATGTTTGTTTCTTAGCTTTTGCTTCCTTTATTAATGAAATAACAATGTACATCATTTTTCAGGAAAGGGCCCGTGGCCAACAGGGGCGGCCAAGTGGGGAAGCTGACCGGCGATGGGAGGATTCGAACCTGCGAACTCCATGTCCAAAGTCCACGGCCTTATCCGCCTGACCACTGCCGTCTGCTTCTTCGCCCAGTTCTGCTTTTGTTTCATCAACCATCAATCATCGCTTGTCGGATCCATTAAAATTACCTTCAGGGTGTCAACCTAATCAATCTTCTCATTTTTAAGCAAAATGAGATGCCGCTGGAAGCGTTTAGATAAATCTTTCCTTACTTTTATTTCGGTTTCTGGGTTCGCAGTACCTCACACCGTTGTTAATACAAGACATCTTCCTTCAGTGAATTGAACAGCAACGTTTGGGACCAATGCATGTAAAACGCTAGTCTTCTGTCATGAATCCACGGCTGGAATACACAAATCCGCCCTTCATTGTGCAGGTCGAATGAGCGCAAGCCTACAAGATCAAACGACAAAGATCCATAATCGTAGGTCGATAGAACCTACGGACGTTTGTCAGGTGACAAGGGGCTGGACTGCTCGTAACAAGTAGACAGTGTGTGTATGAGCGAGTGTGTGTCTGTATGTATAATGTAACTGACCGTATGTTCACGGTCAGAATTACCAATGATCCTGAATAGCCGGAAATAGTGTTTGGACTCCGAAGTTCCTTCTCATATCAACCACTGAACAACACGGTCCAATCTCCTGGTGCCAGAGTTCAGCCTTGCTCGGAATTTTATTTTTGCTAAGTATTTACCCAGTTCTGAATTTATGTATCCTTATCTCTGTCTTTAAAGTATTAGATTAGTTGTAAGCAATGCTATTTGCATAATGGTAACAATGAAATGTCAGTTTTGCCATCTGCCGTCGATTGATGTTTTTATCGAAAACTTTTTCTTACCATTTCTCAATCATAAACTAATTACAGAATTTGTACTGTATTGTACTGCCCTCCAACTCAACATATTTGCACACGATGACAATGCAGAGTTCGTTCTCGATCGTTCACGTGCAAATCGTGACCTGTAATGACCGACCTGAGTGCTTATCTCCATTTTTCGTCTTCAATGTCGGTTTTAACCCATCCCCACCCTTCCAATCACTCGTCTCCCGTTACTTACTCAGCATACTTCGACTCTTGCGTATGGATTCGTTCTGTTTCATTCTTTTGTGTTGTCTAGGTATCTGTCGAAGACCCACTCTTATTCTGACTTAACCGGGTAAGTATTGACACTGTCTGATGGATAGTGGTACTGACTACAGTTTGTAAGTATTTCATTTCTGTTCACAAACCACGAACTACTGTCTAAAAGCACCATACAACTCGTGAAAATTGGAGGAGGTCTTTTACGGTACAGAATAAGTTGAGGTGGCTTCCTTGTCTTATCGAAGTTGTGTTGCTGACGTCGACCGTTAAAGTTTATAAGTCAAAGCAATAACGGTGTCGGGAATTGATATTATCAGATACTGATAAGATTAATTCAAATGTGCACTCAGGTGCACAATGAGGATATGTGACTGGAGAACTGATGGCCAGTCCAAACACAGTAATGATTAATATCGACCATTGGTCACGCGGAGAACAACGGTAACATGCACCCAGTCTACAGGAAAATGTTTGTGTAATCATCTCTGTAATGTCGGTGTTTTCAATCGGCAAGTGTTAGTGTGCATATGACTCAGCAGTCACCAATACAATAAAACTAATTTTTCGGCACTAAATAAGTACATCAGATTTGGAAATTACCATTGCGACATTATCTCAACTTACCTCTACACTTACACAGCAATGTCACAACCAATCACAGAATAAGTTTGAACTATGCGACTTTGTCCACATCGAACATACGCGTGATCGACCGAATTTGTTTGTTCTTGGGAAGAGGTTTGAGTATCCGAATCGCAGACAGGATCGTGGTTGTGTTCATACGCCGTTTAGTTAATTCAGGTCTTCACCGGTGGTGCCGAAATGAAAAGGCTAAAACCGTGTTGTCTCGAGCTTGTATCAGCGAGCTGTGGAAAGTCAGTACTCAAAATCATACAGCTGACTGATTGCACATACGCCCCCTGATGAAATCCTGTAACTTGATCAATCATACGACCCAGATACAAAGAAGCCAACAATCCAAGAGCACGGACAAACTATAAAATTCAACGAACAAAAATCAATACGTGTTCGATAATACTTCCTTCCTACAACGTCGATCAACCCTGTAGATGCTTGGGGAGTCAGGTAGGATGAAAAACAAAGTCGCCTACCAATCACTTCACCGAAATTGATCCTGCTATTAGGGATCAAATGGTCGATAGTATCTGTTCTAGATTCTAGCTCTTTCAGGCAGTAGGCTGGATTGGTAGAGTAAGAGAAAGAATGAGTAGGTTTCTGTGGAGTTACATAATAGACTTTGGTATTGTGCAGTTGACATACAACTAGAGAAAGTCCATGTAAACTGATTTCATTTGATCAGCATTAACCGCCTCTCGGCGATCATTAAAATCAGCAACCAGGTATTTTTGTGTCTCAGAATTACGCGATATGGTCCTTGTGGGAAATCTGGAGAGGGGATGGGCGCACGGTTGAATCGCATGAGAACAGCTATTAAGAACGGGTGCGATATAGCGTGGAGATGGATGCCACGGAGATGGATCTCATACAGATTTTCAAATCCTAGGCAGACATAAGTTACTATGGTAACCTAGTCCGAAAACAATCGTCACACAAGTAATCTTGATGTCTTTCCTCATGGTTATTCAAATACACAATAGCTTGAGTAGAATAGGATTGGTTGCGCTTTCGGAGCATATAGTTCTGAGGGTGCTTCAAGTTCACGAGGAATCAGACTGACTGGGCCGTTTGCTGATTAGTGATAGGCTGTCATGTGAATATTGGTAAGATCAAACAGAAAAACATAGGACGAAAAACTAACATCCAATATGGCTATGGCACCCCAAGAACACACACGTCGATTCATGCCGGTATGTGCAGAAGTCGTCATCGAGCCGTGAACGCGTCTATGCAAATTCTACACTAATAAAAAAAAATCTGCATAAAAACACGTATTCCTCACGAAATTTACTAACTGATCACATTGAGTGAGTTTATCTCTGTGAGTAATTTCCCATTTGGAATTGTTTGTCGTAAACATATCTGGCTAATCGATCAGAACGACTGTTACACAAACACTGGCAAGTACAAAAGTGACGGCATGTGCCAAGTCCTTTGATGCATACTTGTGCCCGAGTTATAAAACTGCGCCATTTAGCAAGTATCAGTCGGTGATCATTGCACTGAGACAGAAATCCAGCAACGCTGAAGACAGAATGGAAGTTCTGTCGACCAAGGAAGGTCAGCCACAAATGTGCATCAATCTGTCTCGGACAGTCATCGGATCGATTCACGGAAAACTGGCCCATTGTATTTCTTTGTTAAAACTGTGCAAGCATCAAGCTCACATTGCAGCAATTAAACAAGTAAATCATCGACTAATTGATTGGGATGGAAGTGCATCAGGTAAAGTGAGGCATAGAGAGTGTTATTCCGTTCACGGGGATTGTGTGCGCTATTCTGTGACGATCGGATATTTGGTCATCGTCAGGTGACTCAAGTACGGCTCGGATGAACTTATTACGCGAAAACGACTCTGCAAACCGAATGTTCGCTGGGTCCCAAACGGGATCAGGGACAGTAATGATCTACTGATGGTATGCTTGTGTGTGTATGTGTGTGTGTGTGCGCGCGCGTTTAAGTGCACTTCCTTTCTAGCACGCGGAATTATGAGCATGATGCGGGGGTGTACGCTGCGTCGTTTGCTATTTTACCGACTACCAGAATTCTCCCTCAACTCTATTTAGGTGTGAATTTGCAATCCCAAGTGACGAATTTTTGTTCTGCGCAGACGGCTGTCTGATAAACACCAACAGTTTTCTACCATGAAGTGCAAATTATTCAAACATGTTCTGTATCATATGGGAAGGACGAATTTAATAATAAATAATAGAAGGAAAACATTAACCTCTACCATGTGCAACTATAATAAAAAGTAATTTTACTTGGTATTTATCTCTTGAATATATTGAATGGTATTTTAATGACTTGCAGCAATTTAGCACGAAAACACCTTGATATTCTTTTTCAGCGAAATCTGTCCTTTCAGTTGAGCACGAGAGCCATTCGTATTTTGGGGAACTCCAATTTATTTTTAATTCAGCTCATCACTGCAGTTCGCAATGCTCCGAAAACGTGCACGACATATGCCTTGCTGACTCCTTCTTCGTAGATAGATTTATTCGTGCCATAATTTGGTTGTGAGTTATCGAATTATGGATATGGATACCATTTCTTCTTATCCAACTTTATTTTCCACGCCCAAGTCGGATTTTTTATCTTTGTATCACAGTCGGCGTGATATTGCATTATTTTAAATGTTGTAAAGTTTGAACAGGTCACTGAAATCTGATGTCACGGTCTTCTATGGAACCGAATTACTCATTTTCATCCCGAAGTTAGCAAGATCACGGTTTTCTATTCACTGTAGCGGTGACCCACGAATCTGGCTCGTGATGAATCTGGAAACATAAAATCAGAAAACCCCATCCCAGTCTGGGCCCGGTATACTAATCAATTGCAACACTAATCTAATCGAAATCAATACGGTAGCCTATAATCTGCACGCCGGGCCACGCTTGCCAGGCCTGATTTCAAATTGAATTGATTATAGTGAAAAAGTGGGACGTCCAAAGTGATCGGTCAGCTCGTAGTGAAGAATTAGGGAACTTGAGCTGAAAATCCTCGGTGTACTTTTTGTGACAAGACAACCACGAGCCCGCAGTCACGCCTGACGAACTGGCCAAACAATAAACACTTTTCTTTGAATGTGTCTGATTCCGATCTCATTCAGAACGTGGGCCACATAGTCGGCTCAGATGGTCGTGACAATCTATTCACTCATACAACGAAAACCCTCTTGGCGGGTCCATACTTGATCCGTGCATTGGTAGGCGCCCATCGCCTTACGCTACTCAGGTGCACCATGGTCATACTAAGCTTGACAGCCCGGTTTGCACCTGCGTTTGAAGTCCCAATCTCGTGGATGGGACTGGGGCAAGGGGGAATGAGAGTGTTGTCCCATACAGGCCGTGAGTGATCCCAGCCCACCCGATGCAGTCTGGATGTGGCTGCTTCTTTCTTGCCTACAGACAAATGGGTGGCAGTTCTCTGAATCGAGTTCGCCCTAAGAATGACTATTCTGCATGATCAAGCGTAGCAAGCAGACTAAAGACGTCCCACGAGTGCTTCACCGGTGCCCCGCATGCCGATGCTGAATGATTGGTCATTCGTCTAATCAACTAAAATTATCTCGTTTAGACTGGGCACCGGGCTGTATTGTATTGCTTGGACTTTTGCGTATGTAGGTTTTCGCATTTCAGTCAAAAAGGATCAGTTTACCACCTCATCAGAATACAAAATAGGAAAAAGCGCAGCGAAGAATAAATATTTGACATTCACGAGAGACTGCGTAGAAAATCAATCAAGATCTGTTCTCGATTGGTGAGAATTCGGACTAGGTAGGTGAAAGTTGAGTTCCTAAGGATATTCATGCGAGAGGGTATGGAGCGGAAGTTAAAGCGTGTTTTGGTATGAGAACGGCATTTGGAAAGGTTGTTGTCCAAGGGACGGGACGGATCTGAAATAATTTTGTGTGCAAATTTTTCGCACGCGGATAGATGCACGTCACAGTGGTATATGAGATACATCATTAATAAATGGCATACCACGACGAAGCGTTCAGAAGTCTTTCTTCGATAAACCTTTGCAAAAGCGACAGGGAAACAAGAGCGGAGCGGGAAAAACACACTGGTGAACAAACAGGAGGATAGTGTTTTGGTTAACCTGGAAGTCTTTTTATGTAAAATAATGAACTCCTAAAATTCTGTACACAATTGGAAATGTGAGAAGACCGTTTTAAGTTTTTATCATGAGTAATTCCTAAGTATTTGAAGGAATCTACCCTAGTGAGTGATTCATTGTTAATGAAAAAAGGTCAGTCGGGTAAGCAGATCGAGAAAAACGAAACAAACATTCGACACATTTTGACGAATAAGGATTCAAGCCAGAGCGAAGAGGAAAATCATGAACGAGAGACAAGTTGTTGGAACAGTTCACGAAGTATTCAGTCCCAGGCGCAGACTGACAGAGAGCAAAGTCATCCGCATATTTGAATAAATAACCAGGGCATCTAGCATGTAGGTCACTGATGTATGTTGGGAACAAATAAGAAGGGACAGCTCCTTGAAGCAGTCCAGAATTATTTGTCCACGGGTTAGATTTATATTTCTCCCTCGTCTTGTGCACTGAGTTCCGTTGGTGAAATAGTCTGGTAGCTGTGCCAATAGGCGATTGGGACAGCCGAACTGTTCAAGTTTGCGAAGAAGTTAAGACCGTGGAACAGATTGGAATACTGAGGAGAAATCTAAGAAATCACGTCGGGCGGACTAGACAGATGCATCCAAGCACACGAGATTGGACCATCCTGCGTGGTAGCTTGTTTTTCTCCAATTTTTGGGGAACCTTGCTGATTTGAGCTGGTGAAATTTGCTGCGGATCGATGAGTCCACCCGTTCCAAACGTGATCCAACCGGGTCGCACGATCATAAACAGAGCGGTTTAATGGTTTTTTTCCATGACTTACCACGCGTGAGTCTAGTGGAAGGAGGTATGTTCCATAGTCACTAAGGTCTGCACGAAGGGGAGAAACGAATGAGGAAACTATGACCTTGAAACTTGAAGGGGCATAGAATGACACAACTTACACAAAACCGGGCGTCAGTGAATTGGCCTCTACTACCAAAGCGACCGGTAGATCTGGCATTCGAAACTGCGATTTTTTTGGGGGAAAGAATCTCCACCCACTTGACCACCGCCGATGCGCGTAATGCTGTTAACGAACGAGTAACTAATACAGCAACCTATGTCGGAAACAAAACTAACAACTATACTGTTGGGAAACAACCGGATGTTTATGCTTAACCCCAATAAAGTAACGAATAGGTACAAGTGCAATGTGCCTCGATTCACCGAGGCTGACAGGCATAGGTTCTTTTTAGTCCATTGTAAACCGTTCTCTCTGTGTGCATGGTTACAAGTCACGACCATATTCTGGAAACATTCGTCATCCAATTCCCATTCATTGATCACGGCCCTCCCCGACAGTAGCCACATTTCAGTTTGATTGGTTTTAGTAGTATTCTCTTGTGGGAGGAGTGCGTACAGCTGTCGAGTGTCTGGAATCAGTGGAAGCAAAAAATAACTCAACGGGTTTATGCAGTAGCCAAATAACGTTTGAATTTCCTTCTATAGAAATGTTACCCAAGAACGTGACTGACCCACTTCTGATGTTGCACTGGCAGTACTAACTCCAGCACACGCACACACATACACACACACACACAACTAACGTTTAACCATGACTACATTTCATGCTATCTCTCTCCTGTGTGATGCTCGGAAACGCCACTAGCAAGCCACTTCTTGGTTCTTTCTGATAGTTTCAATGAACTACCTCGGTTCTTTCTAAAAACGCCCAGTTTCGAATCCTGCACAAATTTATGGGCAACTGTTATCCACTGTTACCCACCAGCTACCCATCCCCGAGCCTTTATCTAGGAGTGGTATCCTTCCTTGTGCTAACTCTGACAGTCTGGAACCACAAGACAAATTTCCATTCCGATTAATCTCCAATCTCAACCGGAATACCTGACCGATCACAGGTTCCCAACATGACATGCATGTTGTGCTTAAACGAGTTGGTAAACCCGGCAGGGGACGCAACACTGCCCTCCGGCTAGTGTGAATTAAAAACATTTTGTACCGCTCAAGGAGCATCACCTAGGAATATTCAACTGGAATGACTGGTGCTTAAAATTGTATCAGTGTCCCAGACAGTACTGAGTCAAGTCATCAGCATCACATACTTTCTGACCCATTGTGGAAGTGTGTAGTGTATGCACCTATAATCACAATACGAAACTCGGCCACTAGCAGCAACTTACGAGCACAGAACACCGTTGCACACTGGTTCGGCTCCTACCAAAGCTACGCAAATGAACACAACGAGAAGACTATATCAGCTGAGGAACAGGTTCAGGTTTATTTACAAAAATAGGTGGAACAAATTCCATCCAGTGAAATTCGAGGCATATTTGAACTTCACGGTCGTCTGTCTTTGCGATTCCCATTAGCGGGTCAGCACGAAGCCGCAATAGATTGCGTCACGCGACTTGAACGCAGACTTACCACAAAGCGTTGTTGTTTCACGCACTACGTCAATCAAACAGAGCACCGATGGTCTCAACAATTTAAGCAGATTGGGAATAGGGATTAGATTACCTGTATAACTTCATGTTCACTAGTCAGAACCCCGTGCAATAAACTGACCCACCCAGGCAACGGGAACGTTCCATTTCAGGCGATTGTCATTTTAATTCCCCTGCACGGCATTAGTTATGCAGAACTCAAATGGACCACAGACCAGCGCAAAAAAAGTCAATTTTAATTAGTTGCGTGAGCACATAATTCGGCTTCACATAATTCAGTACCACCAGCTGTTGTGGGGCCTCAAAGCACTATGTTTGGATCTGATCAGTCGAAGGATGAGGCTCAGTAATGAAAGTAGTCGGAATGCATCAAGTAAACAAAAATAAGGTCAACTGTGCTTTCATGTGTGTGTGTGTGTGCGTCTGTGCGTGTACGCTTAGTTGTTGCGTTCCGTTATTCCATTGAATATCACCATCCCTAAACAGTGGAAATTACCATTGTCTGATGTGCTGATTAACGGAACCCGTGATGACAAATTAATACATATCAAATAATACACGGGCTCATGGTCTCCGCCAGACTTTGCTCTAACTCCTTCTCTCTCGTTCACACGCACACATGCACAAGTAGTGTATCTCTCAGCTTTTAACAACAATGGGAGAATCCCCAGGTTTGGTGCTGGACGTTGCCATGGTTGCTTATTTTTCACCTCTTTATCATTATGGCAACGGTAGAAGCAATCCCAGTAAAAAGGACAACAACCATGGCTGCTATACTCGGATAACGCAAACACGTTCAAGTCACGTGAGCGATGCAATGAATGCAGCCTTGCGGTACCACCCGAACCATCTACATTCGACCGATGATGTGTGTGGAATATCACTTTCTGCGTACATTTGCCGCACCAAAATCTCGTCCTCGTATTTCCCTTGGTTGGATCGCTATTGCAAGCACTACATGAGGACCATTTTGAATGCTTTCGGTTACCGTGGCTACGCGTCGAGAAACTGCTTGCCTTAAAAATAGGTTGACAAACAAAACGGCCACGATTGCAACCTCCTGTTTTATTCTCCCGATGAATGGATGCTATTTGAACCAGAAATGGCTCGGGGATCTGAAATACTAAATTTTGCGTTCTAAGCACAGTCTGATTTGACTAACTCCTAATATGTGAATTAGAAGAGCTAACTGTGAGGTTTGGAATTGTCTAACTTGGGCAAGACAAATTTTCGAATGGTTACATGATCTGCAGTTTCATTCAAGAACAATATACTCCGATCTAGCCCGGATAATCTCGTAGTAGGAGATGTCCAATTTGTATCCCACACCTCAGACTTAAACTCGACTTGCTAGCTGGTGGGGCGGTGCTGGTTTGAGACAAATTTTCCAAAACAGACCCTAGTTCTTAACATGATTTTCAGTGGCAAACTGGCTTTAGTACTAAACGGCTTGCTTCCCTTGTTTTTAGTATCCATAACCTGGAATGGAATAAGTACACGTATCTTTGATAATGACTGTTATTGGAGAAATTCACATGAGGCTAGCAAATCAGGTGACTGGGTGCTTGAAATAGTAATACAATTCTACAGATTTCAATCAATCAACAGTACTGGCTGCCAGTATACAAAGGACAGACTCCGACCCAAACCAGGCAGCTGAAGAAAACAGGCGGGGAAACCATTCAGGTTTATCTGTATGTCAGGTTTATAAATAAGTTACAAAGAATCTTGGTTGGCGTGATATGTTCGGGCCAGTGGGATTCGAAACGTATGTGTAGTTGTCGCTCATGTGCCTCGTTGTCAACGCAAGCTACAGCTAATTTGAACCGCATTGGACCTTGGGGTTTGCACATATTGAGTCCAGTAGTTTGCACTTGACGCGGCAGTTTGCAGCTTGCTCCGTGCATTTGGCTAGAGGTGCTACGAGTACTCTGGAACTAATCAACCTTGATAGGAAGCTGCTGGTGGCACAAAGACCTTTGGACGAGGAGCCGTTGCGTGTTACACGACGTGCGGTCGGTCCAAAGTGTGAGCAGCGAGTCTGGGGGACCACAGAATGCAAATAATACTCATATAGGCATAGTCTCAGACACCCATAAGGCAATATGTGAACAATGGTATTTAATACGGTCATAAGAAAGTGTGACAACTTATGGAACTGACTGGGTGTTCCAAATAAGCTGCTTTCAACAAAAGCTATTATGCTGACTATCCTAATTTCTGGAGTTATCTGTGAGGTCAACGGTTAGCGATCTCAGTTTATCAAATGAAACCATAAGAGCACCAGTATACAGTTAGTCGTTTTCTTTCGTTTCAGTCAGAATCAGTAACTCATATTTGTCTAACCTGCATGTGGGACTTCGACTGCACGGGTCCGATTGCTAGTCGGCCCGATTAGGCACCAGGATGTCCAATATGGGTTTCGACTGTCTTAAGCGGTGCATGTCCCTTACTGGTTTGATCGCTTGGTCGTAGACCAGAAGTTTAAGTGAAAAGAACCCCTTACAGTGGACAGTGATGGTGGTTGCGATCAAATTGAGAGCCATATTATTTACACACATCAGTTTTACAGCCCTTACCAGCTGCAACCAGGATGCATCGCATACAAAATAAATGAAAATGAATATCCGGATTGATCCATCAGGGCGCAAGTGCATCAGGGCGTTTGGTAATTGATCATTATCAACATAACGAATAAAAGGAAATGAGTGAGTACCATTCAATTTTCCCCGACGAATCAATTGTGGTGTAGCGAGATCCCTCAGTCGCTCGGGTGATCGTCTGCCTATTCAACCAGTATTGAGGTATTTCGTTTGTTTGTTTACTTTTTCAGGTGCTTGTGTATTTTCTCACGCGTCCCGCATATGATCAAAAGTAGAATCACTTCATTTCATTTGTGGATTGGGTGAAACGAGACACTACGCCGTCTAAATAACATCTGAGACAAGATTAAAACTAATACTGTCTTCTCGGCCCCATTCTCAACAGAACAGATGCCACCGTATTCAGACTTAGCACTAGAATCTTATTTGAACCTTAAGGTATTTGGTAGTGGGAAATTTGTCTTGTTTCAGGGATGCACCGATTGATGTTAATACAAACTTTATCCCAGAAAACTAGTGAAAAATGACTGTCTTACTTGGAAATGCTCTATGGATCAAATTTTAAGGATAACTGGGTTAAGTCGGCGTTTGTTTAATTGGTTAACCTCGGCACACAAGGAACCGTTCGCTGTTCTCGTCAATATTCTCTTCCAACAAAAAATACTGCAGAAAGTTTAGAGGAAGTAGTTTTCAATCATTTATTTCGAGAATAACAAATCTTCCTGCAATAATCAAGTCGAGAATATAACATTTTATCATCCCTATGTGCAAATGAGGGCGGTCTGTAGCGTCATCTTGGCCGTTGCTTTTCCAATTTTCGTGCCATCAGAAAATTCCACCATACCAAAAAGTGTGCAAAGAAGTGGGCACAGAACCACCGTGGGGTTTGAAATAGGCAGCACTGATCGGCGGTCGAAAAGGATCATTGTCAGGCGGTCGTCCTGTCGGCTAAGACTGAACCATTCAAACTAGGGATTATGTCGATCTGAACATGTTCCACATTTGAATTGTAAACTTGGTTCGCGCAATTACAGTCGGCATAACTGCGCCATGAATCAAGTCACGGGAAATTCGAGCGCTCCTCGTTTCACAGTTTTGCGCACTACGGAACCGGTTCGCTGTTCATTGACATGCTATTTAATTAGTCACTTTTGCCTATAATTCACCTAAACCTTCATTTTTTGGCTTGATGCACTTATTCGTCTTATCGTTTTCCCTACCCACTAGTCCAGGGTCCAGTGGTATTTACATTCTCTCATGTGTAGGATTCACTCTTTTCACTTTTTTTTGAATTCATATCTCAAGTGTCTCTTCTGCTGTGCCTCATCACCTCTCTTTTTTTATTTCCGTCCTACTGTATGATGATGATAACATTTGGCTTTTAACCGCGACATCCACACTGCCTACCAAATGTTTGTTCATGTTAGGTATTCTCCTTGTACTTCACAGGTTCGTATGTCTTTGCTGTTCGTTGCTCCCTCCGGGCTGATCATTTTTTCGAGTATAAAGCTAATATTTGCCCCTATTCCATGACTCGGTCCCGTTTCGAGACGGGGTATGCTGGTGCTACCCGGCATTTCCTTGTGTCATCCCGGTGTCTGAGTACCTGGCTTCTTCTCACAAATTTGAGTTACGTTGTGAATATGTCAAATTGATCTTCCCATTCAAGAATACTCATTTTTATGGGCTCGAGCGTCGGGTATACAATCCCTTAATTATTCTTTAACTAGACAGCTACTTGTTCACAGTTTAACCGGTATAGTTCAGTCAACTACATGCTCTTGCTCACTCGGCTATGCGGGACTCGAGTTTTAGCGTTATAACTGAATCTATTTAGGTGTCAAATGGTCTTTTGTCAAGCCTAATCACCGGTCCCCGGTACGCCTACCTAATGAACGCTAATAACTACAAAACCGTTCGTCCCTTTCTGTAGTAATTTCGTCTTAAAATCCTGGTGTACACTACTAATCTCAAGACAAAATATCCTTCCTTCCAGCTCACGTGTGAAAGGTCTCAACCGAGGGCACATGGGTTTTGGCTGATTCTGCTGTTCCCAGCTGAAGCTGACAGACAGCTCTATACGAATTTCCCGGAACCTTGTAGGTCACTTTGAACACATCGTCAGTCAGCTGGTGTTCTCTGCCTACGAGGTGAGTCACAATGGTGCTAGCTATAGATTTTCTCGATCTTGTCTTCAACCAGCACGTCCTGTTTCTTGATTCACTGCAAATGTCGCCATGGAGTTTCGCCTATACAACTTGCCAAACGTGAGCAAATGGATGGATGGGTTAGGGTAGGTGAGAAAAAGACAGGCAGTTTGTCTTTATAGTTCGTAGAAATCGCTGATCTGATAGAGCAGCATGCATTTAATGTGACTACGGCAGAAATGCGTTCTACAGCATCACTTAGGGACCGAAATGGTGATTCACAAATGCCGTTCCTTTTGGAAGGAAGTCACTTGGCTAGTTGTTTTCTTTTAGTCGTCATTGCCGATGTTTTCTTGTGAACTTCTGGCACATTTTTTGGAATAAAACTTTCCGGGTACCCATTGATTAGTAATGTTTGCCTGATCCTTAAAGAATGTTTTTTACAAGCAGTGCCTTCAACCGGAATGAATTTTGTTTACCTTTGAAGAAAATGAAGTTAGCAAAATTGACCTGATGTCCTGTTTCTGTTGGCTTTCGATATGCGTGGCGTGTAAACTTTCCGTCCGTTGTCTATAAGAAGTTCACATCAAGGAAATGAGATTATTTCTTTTTCAGTTCCACCTCAGGCATAATCCTGTGTGCACTATGAGGCCGGTTAAACCATTATAACATCGGTTATGTCTGCGTATTTCTGTCTTTCTGGAAGTAAATGTCATTATATTATCCGAAGTAAGCGGATGATTATTTTAGCATGTTCTGAAGTGCACAATTTTCTAATTTGGAGATAGATATATCGACTAAAAGGGACCCTAAAAGACGATCCCGTTACGCCTTCATCCGTTCCACATAAGGCTTATTTATCTTAGCAACACCCTTCTCGATTGCCCCGTCGAATCCATGGTTTCTTCGTGGGCTTCCTCCTACCCAGTCTTCCAAACCGAAGTAGGAGTTGTCAACGCAAATACTCACCCAAGTATTTAGTCAACTTGTCCGACGTGTAGGCAGCGAAGCTGTACACTACTTCTGCAATCAGTCGGGATCCGGCAAGGGAAAGTCCAGTCCATACGCTTTTGGATCAATTCGGGCCAGGGGACCAGCGCGCTCCGCAGGTTCCGACAAAGTCGGTGACTAGGGTATTTGGTTTATGCTCCTTTTGCCGAAGTACAATTTATCAAGAGAAGCGCGGGGATGTGGCCTTACCGAATGGCCAGTCATTTGCCAAGTCACAGTGTTTTCTAGGGCGAACACCTTTCCGACGAAAACCCACCACCTTCAAGGCCGATTTTTTTTGGTGGACATAACCACATTTTATTCACGACCAACTATCACCCGTATGCAACCTGTGGATGCGTCAGGTAACGCACAGCTCCGCCTATGGTGCAGACCCAGGATGGCGTATGCAGTGGTCATTCGCACGTGAATGTACTCATTGGATTCACGTGGATGAAACTGCTCGAGAGTGTGACAAATACCACTGTCCCATATCATCGTAGTCCACGCCAAATACGTGGTTTCGTTTGTATTTCTCACCGGTGTACAGAATTGCTGCAGTGGTGGCATTAATTCGCCACCGAAGGTGTTATATATCAATTCACTATGCCATTGCTCCATGAAGTCGGCATATAACAGCTTAAAATATGCCTCGCATTAAATCGCCCGCTTATCCTGCATCTTACTGTATACGGTTATGCTCGTTCTTTGTGAAAGTCACGCGTTACGGTGCGGTACAGCTTTGCGGTAGCCTGGATATGCAAGCACCCAGCCAGAACAGCTGGAACACCGTGGGGAAACACAAAACTCCGTCACATGACTCTGGGCCGAAGATATGCCACCGGTGCAACTCTCTTCGTAATTCACACACATAAACACCTGTTATGTAAGGAAATCCCGAAAGTCCTTCCCTGATGGCGTGGTTTCCTCGCTGTTCCTAAGTTGGATAGTTTTGACCCCATCCGTGTTTGTTTGATATCGGTCGATTCTGTATTAGAAGTTCAAATAACGAGATAATTCAGTGCTGCAAGGTGATTTTCACGCTTTGTGCCCTAGTAGTCAGTGTTGCTCTCAGCTTCGCATGAAGATCAGTCGAACTATGAGTACATGCAAATCGGTGATCTAAAAGTGGTCACAAATTCAATTTTAACTCTGGACCACTTCATAATAAGAATTCAGGCCTTCAATGAGCTCCAGGTGGCTCATCCATTGTTCAGGTATCTAGGATAGAAGTATTTAAAGGAAAAACTGAATACTGTCAAGAAACCTGACCGAACTTCTGAGTTAGCGAAATGTCCTGGGAGTGGACGAGAACGAAATAACTATAGCAGTCCTAGTGAAATACAAACTAGCGATTAGCTTATGACATATCACCGTTCCCATACACGGCATACGAATGGGCACGTGCGCAGTTAACAAACGCTTAGATGAGGGGCATTTTTTGGCGCTAAGTTTGGGTTGAGGCTCGGTAGTCAGATGGTTTTGCTCTTCTATCTGATGCGCCCCAAGTGCACATGTGCACAAACTAAAAACTGACGAGCAAGCTTACCCTCAAGATCATAAGATCACATTCAAGTGACTGTCCGCGATCGCCTCACGACAGTTAGCCCAAACGTGAAATTTTCACGGTTTGGATGTAGGCGACTGAGATGACACTTCTGATTATGTACCTGTGTTTCTCGCTGTTCACATGATTTATTGGCGCCCAACATCATCCCGAGACAGCGTGGTGATTTACCCACTTTCCAGACAAGTGACCAAGCTCGACCAGCTTTGCCAAGCGCGACAGGTGCAGTTGGATGACAGCCTGGATGGAGGATAACGCGACAAAACAAGAGGCATTCGTCGACTTCTATTGGGTCGAACCAGTTCGACTCACACGCCCAAAAACCAGTGCGTTTAACGAACGGGACCCGATTGAACAGGTGGGTGTGGAATTTTGTGTTAGACATACTGATTTTGGACTATTCTGTCCAACCAAGTCGTCTGAAAAGCGATGAGACCACTTGTGCTTCGTTTTTTCTACGACTGAACAGCTTCAGGCGGCCAGTGTTTTTCGTCATACCGCCACGTTGTGTCCGATTGCATCGCGTCTGCGGTGGGGATAACTAAAATGATTGTACTGATTGTCGATCGGATTCCCTGTTCTACGGCAAGTACTGTGGGTGGAGATGGCATACGTTGCCTACGGACACAAATTCGCTATCTCAGCGATTTGGAAAAATCCACACTAGTAATAGTAAATATCGGATAGTCTGGAAAAAGCAGGAGTTTGAAAATAGTTAATGATTAATCAATTCCCGCATTACATAACCACTTACAGATTAACATTAGTAGAAGTGAAGAGCAAATAGCTCATAAAAGGCCAAGGGAACTTCAAGGACTACTTTCTCATTTTGGGAATCATCAATCACGACGGAGCTCAATGGATTGGCCGGTGATGTTCGAACCCATCTTCTGAAGTTTGAACCCGTGAACAATGTCCCAGAGGCTTGAAGACCCAGACGCAAAAGTCATCATGGCCTAGTGTTAACAGTTCATCCTCTACAAAACCGCAGACTTTGACAATGATTACCCCATCGTTTAGTAAAGAATGCCTAACTTCGTAAGTGACATTGTTGTGCTCGTGGTCGATTATATGCATGAGCGTGAATATGAACCCCAGTAAATCAATGGAAAACAAAGTGATGCATAATATGGCCTGATCAAAACGTAACAGCCGATAAGAGTTCAAGGAACTTACGATTTGTAGACGCCCGGGATCACAAAGAACGGAGAGCTAATATTATATCAGTCCTTAACTCACGTGCTGTTTTTCCCAATTATGACCAGATTCGGTTACACAATTTCTCACAGAAGGATCTTCTGCTATCAGAAAGCGCAATAAGCCTGAAATCAAAAACTATCTAGAAGTGCCTCCAAATCGATCTTCTGTCGTTTAGCGGTCTCTGGTCTTCGCCTAGTAGTCCCATACAGTAATCACTTGACATTCATGGCCTTTTTTGGAAGGGAATCACTTTTCTTCGCTTTAATGTAGTAAATGGTCGAGGCTGAAACTAGGCTGCGAAGTCAAGTTAGCCGGGCCGACCATGAACAAGCCATGTGCCCACTTGTAGTGGGCACTGCCCAAAAATAAATTTTCATTGTGCTCGAGAGAACTGTAGAACAGTGGTTTTCGAAATCACGTAGCTGACTTTAACTGAATACGTGCTGTGACTAAACCCTTCATTCACAATTACCATCGATTTCAATTATAGGCTCCAAATGAATCGAAATATCGTTAGCATTTTGACCGAATCCGCTTAGTTGATTTACTGGCTGCATGGGCACATCGGGGACCAGTCACGTGACTCGCTCCTGCGTATCTAATACAAACTTGTCAGACTAGAGCATCTCATCCGCAAAATTTATATATAAATAAATACCCAGTAAAACAAGGACACTGTAAACTGCCACGGTTGCTAAAAGCCTGTTGACATGACAACCACGCCATACATCAAATTCCTCTTGTCTTTAACACGTACATACGGGCCTTTTGGTTTGCGTTTGGCAACCGTATTCAGATTCGACGGTATCGGATAGGTTGACTTCCCAGTTCCGCTAGCGTATGATTGATTCCGGCCCCGTGGTTCCGTCTGTGGACACAATTCTATGCCACCGAATTCCTCATCACATGCAATCATCCAGGGCTTTCAACAACCTTAACCAAAAAAGGAACACAATCTGATTGGTCCAGGGCTACAGAACCTAGCAGTACCGTTTCAACCAGAACGTGTGTAGATTCGTATCACGTACGAAACTTAGCTTGATTGGAAAAACTGAATAATCTGCAAGATGTTTTAGCCAGTAGAAAAAATCCGACCGGAAAAACTCAATCGCAGAATTGCATGAATCGAGTTATTCGATGTGAAAATTTCTCACTGGCACAATACCTAGAATTCCCACCGGTCGATCACGCATTGTTGTCCAGGTGGTGCCGATCTCGAGTGCTAAATGTGTCGCAGACACACACACACACACATACACAAGAAATTGCACCGAGATTCGTGTTTACCAGAAAATACGGGCGATCATTTTCGCACGTTTACACTGGCCAACGTTTTTACTGGTTCCTCATTTTTTGGTGTGAAACTAGATGGCGAGGAAACCAGAGTGCATGAAAGAAAATCCGGGCACAAAGTTGGCTTATATACACGCGTGCATGTATATATATATATATATATATATATATATATATATATATATATATATATATATATATATATATATATATACGAAGTGTGACGGTTGGAGAAAATTACATACGTCTCACACGCGCGACTTATCGTACGGAAGGAATATTTTTAAGCGCTAAAAAAGTGAACAAAATCCCACTGAACTGAGGGCAAGTGCACTAAAGCATCCTCGAGGAACGTTGTCCTCATTGGTCTCAAGGTCATGGAAATCCAGCCCAAATCGGGACCCAGTCTGTATCACCAATTACAGGGGAGAAAACATGTTCTAGGGTGGGACCAAGCTTTTGACCATGCTGAAACAGGAATGGGCCAGTGTCTATCAAGATTTGACCCTTAACAGGCGTATGGAAGTGATTCAGCTGGGCTTTTGAATTGAACTGAATTAGTCACAGACTAGAGCTCGGACTGTGGATTTTTTCTAATTTTTTTGGATGGTCTAATACAATATTTTTAACTAAGAAGCCCTATTCTGGTTCAAAATGGGTTGTTCGTTGTCTGATCGGAAGTGTAATCGGTGGAGCCAGGAAATGAGTGACCAGATAGTGAAAGTCAATCTGCGACTAGAAAATGTTTGCCACGGATTGGTGGGATGCTAGTCATTATTATCCAGGTCACGGTTTCCTGTTTTTGGACGGTACAGCTGCGTTTGCAAAATGAACCCGTGAAATATGGATAAGCTTTCAGGTTTACGTGACTGAGATCAGATAGTAGCTCCGAGTAGTTTCTACATACTTCCTGAATAATGTTAGAAATGACGCGCATTGAATGTGAAATTAGGGATAGACGGACCAAATGGCC
The DNA here is from genome assembly GCA_008360955.1 of Fasciolopsis buskii. Taxonomy (NCBI): domain Eukaryota; kingdom Metazoa; phylum Platyhelminthes; class Trematoda; order Plagiorchiida; family Fasciolidae; genus Fasciolopsis; species Fasciolopsis buskii. The sequence goes on from LUCM01000100.1 coordinate 245,176, forward strand.
TCGACTGAGACATTTGGTGGTGCTTCAAAACACCGGCCTCCGGCACCACTAAGACCCATTCATCAATAGATGGACTTTTCAAGTGGGTTATGGTCTCAGTCAATTCACTGGACCCATGGATTTACGGTCCTTTTGTAAGTGATTAGTTTTTTTGGTTAATGGTCCCCGCACATTTTCCACCGTGATCAGTTCTTTTTCGAGTGCAGCCAAACCTCAGATTGTACCGTATAGCTAACCACTCCATTTTGAAGACAGGAAATGATTTTTTCTGTAGCCTTCATGTAGCCAGCCTCAATACAAGTGTCGTCTCTCTGATGGCAACGACAGAAGACCGAAAAACCCTGACGCCGCCATACCGTTATACAATGTGAATGTCCAGTTCTTCCCTTGACTATTCCAAGACAAACGTGGTGAGCAATTCTACTGCACCCGAAGTACGTGAACCCTCAAAAAACGTAAAGGGAGGGTATAACAAGAACACGGCCTGACTGCCAGATTTGAGTAAACAAATGTCGGATTTTTTAATGTACACTTTTATCGGTCAGTAACACACCAAGGCCGAAACAGTTGTTGACTTGTCTATGTTTCGATTATCGCGACTAATCTTTCTCAAGACTGGTTTAATTCGTTTGTAAAACAGTCTTGAGAAAAAGTATCCGCGACAGTCGAAAAGTCAATAAGTCAACAACTACAGTACTGATCAATAACAAATTCAAGTAAAAACATTTCGCATGGCGCATTGTGATTTTGATATATTGCTAACCGAACCCAGTTCTGATACTGTCAACCTTCAAACATGTTTCCGCAACTGATCTAAAGCTTTCGGTCAAGCTAAGTGATCTCTTCTATTGTCACGGAGCAACATCCACCCATAAATTGTTAACGAAGACTCAGTCAAACAGGGTACTTTGATCAGCACAAGAGCCGGACTATAGGAGTCGAAATCTGTGACAGATGCCGTGCAGTGGAAATGCCGTGCGAAAAAAGTTGTGCTGAGAGGATGAAATCGGAAGTGACGTAAAACAGGACTTTTTTTTGCAAAAAATTGTAAACCCGGCTGAAAGTAGGTCTGTGGCCTTAGCTGTGACTAGCGTGCTGTCAGGGAAGCGGCGAGGAATAACACTAAAAGTTGCACTGGAAGGCCAACCCGCCATATGGGCTACCATTGGAAAAAATACTACAAGTGATATCTTTTCTACCACATCACACTGTCATGCATCGTCAGGCTTTCCCAGACAACAGGTCTGTGGCCAGTAGTTAGAGCACAACGAGGCACATAGTCCATTCTCTTAATTACTGAACGGTTTTGATGCAAGATATTTTGATCTACGTCATCAGTGAGACCTGCATGACTACCATGCAGCAGTACCGAATGCAGTTTAAAGGCAATGAACTATAAATTACAAGAAAATGGTACACATGTCATCGAATCTTTCTGTGAAGGTACTGCCCGTCTAATGTCCCCATTCATCAGTTAAACAGAGGTGATGACATTGGGGAGGTTCGGCTTCCAACAGCCTTTTGGCTTCTCCTTGGTTTTTACAACATTTCACGAAGGAGGATGTGATAAACTGAATGCGGCTTTTTGACGAACTGGCGCATGCTAACAGGAACCGAACCAGGGTCATTCGCTTCCATATGCTACGATAACCGTTGTCTGACCTATTCGTAACTTTCGTATGCACCAGTAAGAACAGCGTTCATTTATTAAAATAGAAATTGGAATATGAAAACTAAACAAATCGTGACTGGCCTGCCTACAAAGTATCACAGCTAGCAGCGGTTCTTACACTCATAGACCTGAGCTTCCAAATGCAAAAACGATCTAAGTTACAGTTCAGTAGAAAAGGTTAAATGCAAATGCGCACATTATGACGCCTTGTCGATTCTAGCTATGGGTAATCCATAGCATGCGACGCCTAAGCTGCGCGGCATTTGACTCACGTGACAAACCAAGTGCAGTAGAACCAGACCTATTCGGGTAGCGCAACCGAATGTTGAGCCTGAGTCATATTATTCGTTTGGTCAGACCTTTTTGATAAAGTCTATCCGCCATAGTAAGCCCTTATTTTAGCCGCCGACAAATGGACTTTCCCCTACTCTTCCCCCACTAATTGTCACCTTGACTACTTTTGGTCATGTATTCTGATGTTGGTCAGATGTTACTGGACCGAGGAATGGCAGCATAATTCGGAGTTATGTCAAACCTATTTGGACCTGCCATCCGACTGGCTCATTGTAATCTTGTTCGCACAGCTCGGAAACATGGCCTGCCTCAGTGGCATACTCGCCAGCACACACAAATTGTTTACGTAGTAACATGCGATTTATGAGCTGGCGTACCTTTGAGAGTGATTATGTAGGACAGAAATGTTTTACAGTGTCCAGTATTGGCAGAGTTATCCCAAAATAATGTGAGAAATACCGCAGTTACAATGAGGATTTAAAGTTCATTTTGAAAATAATTGCTTTTCACTGCTGGATCTATTCGGACCTGGCGGAAGGACATTTATTTTTTGTCTGATAACCCCTTTATTTTTTGTAAGTGGTTAAAATGTCACGTGTGCAACATGGAGTTTTGCACGGCTCAGAACTGCCTCATGTCCGACACTCCGTCGGCCAATTCCGCTTTCCATCTCCGGGCCATCCTCAAACATTCGCTTCAGATTAGCGGTCGATACCAAAGCGGTCAACCAACCATCGAATGTGCATGCATCACTTGTATGTGCCGAAATCGGTTGTATCGTTTGCTTCTGCACCCGCAAATGCACAGACGCGACGACACACGCACAGTACCATTAATCACTAGCACGGTAAACCAGACATCACACGTCACGCGGGCGAGACGTTGGTCACTGCGGTTGCCGCCGCAGCCCGTTGGAGGACGCACATGCAGTGCACGAAATGCTGTTGAAAGCACTCCGGTTTTTCTACATGTTGAGGGGCATCAAAGGCAGGTAGTGAGATGAAATTTCGAATTGTGGAATGGCATACATGCTGGACGCAATCCGGCCACAAACGAAGCGATGACACACAGGTACATGGAAACAGCGTTACACGTCCTTATTTGGACGAAAAACGGGTGCGATTTAGAACCCAGTTTCTTGTATTTTACATGGCAGGTTTCATAGTTTGTTTCGCATTTTTCCGCAAAAGGTCTGGCATATTCATCATTCGACTGTAAAAACCACACGGACAGCCATTTGCCCGCATTTGGCAACCAACGCATACCGCTAACAAGAACGGAACAAACCGATGGAGTGTATGGCTAATAAGTTCGATAGATTTAGTATTAAATTCGTGATGCCTATTGAAACAAAAAGGCTTTGCTCTATATAACAGTATCTGGTGGGATTGGCAGTTGAGTTGACCTCAAACTAGTGGTGGAATTTTGATGTCGGCGAACGGTTTGCGGAACTTGAGCCATACCAGTGACGGATCACATTTCTGGTAAATCTTCTACTCTGCAGATCCCCCGAACTATGCTCACTCAGTATCTGACTTTTCCCAAAGTTATTTCCTTATTCCAATTTATCTAAAACAATGGTTCACGCTCATTGACTCCTTCCCTAAAAGGACCAGATATGTTACGGGAAGCAGGGACTCGAATGATAAGGCCCATGTCAGCTCTGTGTGTGTGTGTGAGAGAGAGAGAGAATTATAGTCAGCTTTCACCTGGCCTGTACTTTGGAAAACACTGCACTTGTTTCCGGGAAAAAATAGCTAACCTGTTATTTCACTATCGAAATAGCAGTGGCTGGTTAATATTTACAATGCACCCTATACTACTTGAGTCTGAGTGTTTGGACGTTGTTTCGGAACCGATTTTTTCGGTTATGCTTCAGCGCACAAGTTTGACTTTGGTGAAACGGGGAGCCGACACATCCAGACAAAGACTACTCTGGGAATCGATCTACCAGAAAACTGAAATGTGCAATCCAAGTCTAGATAAAAACTAACAACACATTATTGGTCAGTTGATGACCAATCAAAACACATTACCAATTGGTATCGATCGTTAGTTAATGTGACACGAGGGTGACACAAAATCGGTGAATAAGACGACACCGACTGTTGGTCCTTTGCGTAATTGTTACTGTAACATTCATGTTCCGGACTTCGGCATAATATCGAAGTGGTTTTTCGTCGCCGACGGAGGTCGAGTTGGTCCGAATATCTTGTTTCTTAGCTCATGCAAATTTGTCGGTTGTTCTACCATTTCCTTTGTCGTTTGAACGCCTCTGGGTGTTTCAAGAAACCAAGGCCTGGATTGTTCCAAGCACATCTCTTGGCTGAAAGTTTAGCTATTGATGAAATTCTCAGTAGGTTGGGGTCGATAGATCGCACGTCATCCATCCGTTTTGCGAAGTATGTATTTATCCTACTCTAGGCCGGGGCTGTTAAACCAAAGGCGGTGGTTGTTGGACGTCGAGCAGAAGCTGCTAAGCGATGGTCGGAGGTGAACAAGCGAAGGGGAAAGACTGTAAGAGTAAACAGTTTAACAATCTGTTGATAGTCCAGTTGATAGGGTGAAGGAGTGTGATAGTTTTACAAGAAATAGTGGCGCTGGCTGTCGTCGATCTTAATGACGAGTGGACACGAATCACCATAACGTATTGGAACATATCTGATTTTAGCCTATGTGAATGAGAACAATAGGGAGATCCTGGCAACTAAAAATCACGTACGAGTTTACTTACCAGACGGAACCTTTATTGCTGGCGCACCTTTGAGTCGGTGACTGCCGTGGAATGTTCACTTTTCACCTACAAGATTCGTCAATATTCTGATTCGTTGGTCGTTTTTGCAGGTGGAAACTAACCCTTTCCGAGGTGTCACACTATATTTGCGCTTGGACTCTTCTCATCAAATTGCGTTCATTCACTTCTGCCGCCTCCCAGGCTCGGTCGGCCGAGAATTCACAGGCTTCGCTAACCGTTTTCTTAATAAGCCCGTTGGAACAGCTGGAACAGATCAATTCATTCAACCGGTGTTTTTCACCAATGAATTAACCTTTGATGTGGGACCGTAAGTGCAAATTGATCCAATCAGTCAATGCAGACACACACACACTCACTCAGTCACTAAAGTTTTACTTGACTTATTTGGCAAAGAGCGACAGCGCAGACTATTATTATTAGTACTTAAATGTACTTATTCATGATTGTCTGTACCTGGGACGCAAAAAAGACGAATTTGACAGGGTGACAAGGTGTAGTGCATGAACCACTTCTGTCTTCTCACTTTGGTGGAATCAACCTCTAGTGCGTTGGAGCGCCGATGCCCTTGAGCATACTGAGAAGGATGCACTTGTGCGTGTGACTGTTTTCATAGTTTGCCATGGGAACAGCGGAGATAAGTGAACGAAATCACTGACTTGCATGCCGAAACGGAATTTGTTTTAGTCGCATTTGTGAACGGCAAAATAGCAGACATTAACTGTGCGGGACAAATTCCAGTTTTTCCGCTCTCAAAGTAAGAAAATCGACGTAAACTGGGTCTGGATGCGATGGAAAGACAAATGAGGAGCAACAAGTGGCGCTATCTAATAGGTGGTACACACACACATGCGCGTGACCTTGGTGTAGTCTGGTGCATGATTCAGATCACATCTTTTCCCTTGATTTTCTGCTTTTTCCGTTTCATTTCACCCCGATAAAAGAAACCAGCAAGCATGCACATGGAATTTTGCTTCTGTTTTTATCCTTCTAACAGAAAGCCTCAACGAAAAGGGGAAGGAAAGAATTGCTTGGGGGTCACAAGACGTGGGATTCTGATTACCTTTCACCTTAGTTTGCGTATCTCTTCACTTTCGTTCGACAGTTACAAGTGCACCAAACCGAAAGAACGGCGGCCTGTCAACAAATGAAAAATCTATGCAAGTTCTAGAATAACAGTAGTGACAACGAGGAATTCATGTCTTACTTTGTCGTTTTCGGTTACTCAATAGGCCCTGGATTTCGCACGATCCATTCCAAAAGAAGTGTAGAACTTACACGACAGATTCACTCGTTGGGGAGGTTGAGGAGGATTCCGCACCGTTATCTCTGCCATCACCTGGTCCCATTTATTCCCCAACAACTCACAAACTCCACCAAAGAAACTCAGGGTGAAAAGTCTACCGGTTTTCGTGGAAAAATGTGGTTCCCAACCAACATACTCGGGTGAGTTTAACGAACCGATTTGGTAACAGATATCGTTGCGAATTGAACTACACGTTCCAGAATGCGAACAAGTTCATTGTAATTTCAAAGGAAATTATCGAAAGTTCATAGAAAATCAATTAAGCTGGCTTATTCACGTTTTAGACGTCTGACTGCACAAACTAGCGCTCGTTCATCCAACATGCACAAGTGAGTTAAAATAAGCCGAAATAATTTACAAAGCACAATCCCTCCCCTCCCCTCCCCTCCCCCCCCTAAAAAAGATACCTGAACTTAAAAACGTGGCAATTGAGGAAGTTGCGTAAAATACCTGGATTAAGTGTGTTTGCATCAGTGAGCTGGACACGAGGCTCGAGTGATTTAATCAATCAATCTGGTGTACGGCATTTTAAGTGAGATTTGCACCTGCTATCACAATTCAACGCTACCTCAAAAACACTGAGCTCACGTACTGATAGTCCCGATGTGTTTCCGATCTGGCAAAAAGACCTGGTTTTTCAGTGGCAGATTGAACATTTCCGCCAAGTGCTGTGGAGTGGTGGCAACACTGGATGTCTTGGGGGAAAATGCAGGCAAAACGCACAAAGCCATAGATGAATGCAACTGACAGAACCTCGGCCGCAAGTTTTGTATTTGCCGATACTTAATCCTTTTTGGTGAGCTCATCGCTTGAAGTCTGTGTGAGACCACATGACACATTTCGCTGGCAGCCTACAGCATTAGGTTACAACCAATCAAACGTCTGATGAAAGACAAACGGAAGAAAGTGTGGCGTTCACGATCAGAACAACGGGCAAATCGTAATCGATCGTGATAATGATGCACGGACGGGAACCACCAGGACGTGGTGGAATAGCACCGACTCCAGACAATCCGAATGAAGAATTCATGCGGCAAATGCAAATTACATTCGAGTTTACTTATAAGAAGTTCCAATATATATTAACCAAGCAGAAATATCATTTGTTGAATATCTTTGTCGATTGACTGTCAGAGACGGTTTGCATTTTGCTTTCGTGAACTACTACCATTCTGATTGGTTGGTCGCAATTGCAGGCGACAGCGAAGTTTTATCGGACTGTGTCAGGCGATTTACACGTAGACTCATTACATTAACCCAAATGAAACACAATCCTCGAGATGCGATAATCGTGCCAATGTGAAAGCAAATGTTGCCTATCAGTCCCACCTCAAAACAACTGAAAATTAACGAAAATGTCCATTGGATGCTGTTCATCTTTGCTGTTCGCTCCTGTTGGAAAGTGACCGACAAGGCTAGTCCAGTGAATAGAACCAGATCAGTTGCTGCGTATCATTAGAATAGCAGTTTGTGCAGTAATTGATAATCACATAGTTTTCGTCCGGGAGCCGTGTCCGCAATAGCTCTAGGGCATCTACTCGGCAAGCAGAAGGTTGCCAGTCCGGTTCCGGCTCGTGGCGTCGACTGTTGGATGCATAGCGCTTAAGTGGATTCCACATTCCTCATCTCAGTAAAGTCCTGCCTACCTCTTGGCACTCTCATTGCTCCGACATGCACAGCTCAATATGACATCCGTCCATCTACCTCTTATTGATTCCCAAATTGCAAGTACTGCAGCGTGGTGAGCATGAGAAATTGTGCTACACAGCAGGCTTGCATTTTACTCGTACTGACAGTCACTAGGAGATAATATTTTCCATCTGTTTTCTCCTATACCGCCCCAACTTTTTAACGCTGACTCGGCAAAACTGCATTGACTTTGGGACTAGAGCCAAGGCAAGCCAAAGGCTGTCAATTTGGAAAATGACCGGTAGTGAGATGATTCGAACTCGTCCCGTGCATACCCAGACGCGAAGATTTTGACCGCTTAATCGCCAAAGAGAAGTGCGATCTCATCTGACGCACACGTTATAGAGAATGATTTGGCACAGACGTCTTTCAGGTAAAAAGTTGTTTTTTCAATGAGTCGTTTCGCCTTGACCAACACTGGTTCAACGTCCCTCATGGCCAAACACAAACGGGTGAAAGTTGATCGCAGAGATTTAGTGATTCGACCACTTTTCCACCTAACATCCCTCAAAAACCACACAGTTACCAGCATTCCTTCAGAATTTCGTCATAATAGTCCGAAACTACCTTTCGAGTGGCCTATGACGATGAGGTGCACTCTGGTCTGAGTAGTGACCCGTCGTACATTGACGGGTTGGGGATACACACTACAGGGTTTTCGGTGCTTTGTTCTACATTTTGTGATCAGAAGTGCACAAAATGGAAATATGTACACTCAAAATCTTTTTTTTGCACAAGTGCGAAATAATATGGGAGAGAATTATTGTAGCTGACAGCCGATAACACATCTGGACAAAGACGACTCTGGGAATCGATCTACCAGAAACCTGAAAGGTACAATCCAAATACAAGCCTAGATAAAAACTGGCAACACATGATTGGTCAGCTGATGACCAGTCAAAACACATTACCGACTGTTATCAGTCGTTGGCCGCACGATTAATGTGACATGAAGGTGACACAAAATCGGTATCTAAGACACCTTTTCCCAACGGTTTGTGTGATTGTCCGTCTAAGCAATGTAAAAATGACTTGTACAACACAAGTTCTCAGTAAATTAGGACGGTTACGGTTAGCACGAATACCTCGTACCATACAAATTTATCGGTCGTCCCAGGGGTCTCCATAACAACCATACCGAAGCCTTAGTCGTAGTCCATTCGAAACCATGCGTTCTAGGTGTTTTGGAACTGAAAAAAGAGAAAGAAAATTTGGTCTGGATTCGTTTCGAAAATCGGCAGTGGGTCCTGCCTCTCGATCTCACTAACTCTAATGAGGAAAACCAAGTCCAGTGGACAAAGTATGCTCTATTGGTTTTCTTTGGCCAGCACACAGTCATCAGTTAGTTCGCTGGTTGATTCGTCCCATAGTTATTAAATGACCGCATAGTGCGGTTTTTTGTTCAGTTAGTCGATTGAACTAACCAGTCCAATGCGGCCGCAGTTGTGCTGATCTTTTATCAGAATATGGATATGTATATGGCCATTTATCACCCACCACCCGTACATTAGGTATCAGAGACTTTAAACGGTGACCCGAGGAGCGCATGCAAAGAGGTCATTTCAAGCTAGAAATTACTGGAAAGGTTGTCTCAGTTTCCTGTACCCACCCAAATTGTTTACTACGCCACGAATAAAGTGAGAGAAGCACCTTTAACCAATCAAAATTGAATCCACCGCGGATAGGGGAAATTTATCTTTGTGGTGGTGGGGATATTCCCTTCATCCTAAAAAAACAGATAGTAGAAAAAATGATATCTCCGAAACGTTCTCCATGTTGCATCCTACCCATATTTGGTAAACACACCATCTTGAGCAGATTGATTTGCTCCAAACTGACATCATTCGTGAGAAACCACGCTTAGCTCCAGGATAGGTACCATATGAAAGTATATTACTGGGCGAATCTTAATGTTATCCGAAATCCGTATCCTAAAGAACCAATTCAGTGAGCTACCAACACGGTGGATGGCGACGTGGAAGTTCTAAAACTTTTTGACGCATGAGATAAGATTTATTTTACTGAATACCATACCAAAATGACCACAAAATTAATGAAAGACAGTGTAACAGTCATTGATTCCCATTGTTCATCGGTGCTGGAGTCTTCGAAATAAACACGCCAAATTGTTGTGAATAGATCTCACTTTGTTCTCCCTAGTAGGCTGGCAGTTGATCATGAGCGAGGTATACACGTAGCTAAAATGGGACGTGAACTAAGTTTCGAATATATATATATATATATATATATATATATATATATATATATATATATATATATATATATATATATATATAATGATTCAAATACTGGTGATATGGCTGGTTGTATTGCTGTTAACTGTTGAGGTCGATCTATTGGATTCTGTTGAAGGATATAAATTCATCCTTTTTGGGTAAGGTTGACAGTACTAAATCGCACAACCAGGTCGTACTAATTAGAATGCTCAAACTAGCCAGGCGCCTGACGGATTGTTGTGACCTTCCCTTCTGTGGAATTCGATAGACAAATTCATCTGCTATTTGACGCTGGATTTCATTGCTTGAGCTTCATATACGTTTGTCACAACTAGGCTGCAAACACAGAGCATGAAAATGACCTGGTCTACCAAGCACCAGAACTGATCCCTTGACCATTTCTTATTTTTGCGATAGAAACTCGCCGAATTGCGATCGTGGATAGAACCTCATCCTTTGGGAAGAGCTGGACAGAAAAATCGTCTCTCACTCTATCGATCGCGGTACACTCAATCTCTCCTACACTGTGCGATCGCTCTCCATTTCGTTCGATTGATTTCGGACGCAAGATAAACTGACTGCGTGTTTGGCAAGTCAAGCTGGCGTTCACATGCATGCAAACACAGACACACGTGTGTACACGTTGTGAGGCCCCTCTGCTTTGAGCGACTGAACGGCATCGCTTGTTCGTTAACCGGATTATCATCACCAAGGTGTTTTGTTTACTATGAACTTACTGGAGCAGGAAGCTACAGGCGAAAACAATCCGTCTGAAATAAACAATGATGTTGACGTGCGTCCGAGTGCGTCTGTATGAGTGTCCATAACTAAATCTACTGACGAACATGGATTCCTCCGTCGACTAGATTGACTTGACGACAAGCTGCAGGCTTTGGCGTGCTTGCATTTGGTACATGGTGCATGCACCCATTAAACAGTGTGGTAGATACAGATCGATATTTTCAGATAACCAACTTGTACTTTAGGTAACCAGACAGACGAGCCACATATTATCGGGGCAGGGGCAGGGGCGGGAGGGGAAGGTGGGGAAGGCACGGACAGAGTTTGCGGAAGAGCCGAATCCTGTTGTATTGAGTCGGAGGGGCATTTTGAATTTGCGGCGTGACACGTGACTCAGTCTGGGTTTACGTTCGCACAAAACAATCAATCGGCAGTAGGTGAACTTTTGAATCGTTGTTTCGTTGACTGGCTATTACTTACGCTGATGGGATTTGTTGGTAGTCAAATGTTAAGCTTATCAGAATGACAATCGTTTAAACCATCGTTGAGGTTAAATGGTCCCGCAGACAACGGGACTTTCATCTTTCATCCAATTCAGTTCGAGACACCAACCGCATATCTGAACCCAAATAGAATGTGTTAAGTCCGATTGAAGCAATCTCTTTCTCCGGTTTTTAACTCACCAAAGCTCGTAAAACTATGTAATGTGTCAGAGACAAAATAGGCTTCTCCATTGGTTAGGCATTGATTAAGTGTTAAGATTGACATCTGGCAGGTAAAAACGGCGATAGTGTATGGAATCGGTTTGTCAGGCGAATGAAGGGCACCACTCAAATAAATGCCTGGGTGCAGAATGAGGGCCAACTTGGTTGGGCATTTGACGGACGGATAAAATGCAGCACTGATTAGTTTCAACTGTTTGCCATCCGGCTTGCGTAACTCAGTCATAACAGAAAACCTGTCAACATGAGAACACCGTTTGGTAAATGCTTGTGAGAATGTCCATGTGAAACTAGGGACTACATACTCGTGGTGAATGTGTCTATTCAGTATGCAATGCTCGAAGGAGAACCTATGAAGATCACTGAAATCAGTCACGGGGTAAGGGTAAGTGGGACGGATTCATTTCACGAAAAGGGTATATATCTTTTGGATATAATTGCTGACTTCTCGCTCTCGCCATTCATCGATTTTAGTCCTTGTGCACTGTGAAAAAAGCTGTCATTGGTATGAAACTGTCTGGTCATGAGGATGAAGGAATTTCTCAATCGAATTCATATTAGAACTGTGAGTCACCCAGTTTGGTGTAATGTAATGCAATCGGAACAAGTTGCGTCGTGGTCCGTTTTCGTATTCCAAGATATCCTTTCTCATCCCGTTTCCGGAACAGCACTTAGTGAAAAAATCAGTCGTGGTATAATGCCCGTGCTCACAGGTAGTCAACATTTTTCATCCATGTTCATTCCAATCTCGCCCAGAGCGGCCCTCATATTTGGCAGTGGTAAAGCCTGGACTATCATCTTGCACCGATTTACTTAGATTTGCCGGTCACATTTTTGTTGAAATCATTTAAAATTTTATCCAACTCAGACACCTTTCTAAAGTCGTTGAGTTTTATAATATACCACGGTTTTTATGGATTTATGAAAGCGAGGAATGGGACGACAAGGAAGGAAGGTTACTAAAAGGAGAAATCCCAGGCCCCGGTGATATTGTTAATCAGTGCGCTTTGAATGTTTGGAAATATACAATTTCAGTAATTACAACAAATGCTGAAATCATGAAGCTACAGGAGCATTGGCCGCGTAACCAAATTGAGCCGATCGATCCACGAGGCCTCCAGGCGGCAGTGGTGGAGCAATCGCTTTCATGGAAATAGCTGTCACGCTAGCAAGTGTAACCCACATTTTGCCAAAGGGGTTTAGATCAACAGCCATTAGTAACACTTACGTTACTCCGGATACCACGAAAATGGAACTCAGCCTTTCCGTTCTCCAGTCAAATCTATTACTCACAAGCCTGCACGAATCTTTGTGTGTGAATATTCGGTGATGATTTCAATCCGCTTGACACACTCTGTTTGACAAATTTAGTGTTTCCACACCAGAATCAATCCCTGTCTAGAGTTTGTTTTCATCAACAGAGCGGGTTTAGTGGTGATGCAAAAAGTGTACTATTGAATAAAACTGATCACTGGATTTCGGAAAATGTTCTTGGAATTCTGAACGATCAGCTTGAAATCTAACTGGTGAATATTTCGTCGCTTATCGACACTGGAAATAATGTCACCGTCAAATACTTTCACACCAAATGCACGTAAATCGTCCCGACTCATCACATTTGTCGTGGCTTACTTCGTAGATTCTGTTGTCAGTAGATTTAGATCGTAAATATGAAATGGTTAGAATGTTGTAAAAATTCTTTCCATAACGTAGATTGATCAGCGCTTCTCACTCTTTTATCCTAATCTCAGGGACCGAATGCAGTTCGTACAGACTGATTCGTGGAGATTTTACTGACCTGATTCTTTTCGTGAGATGACACTGTTTCAAGCGCCTCACAACGGCGATGCCTAAACGAGGCAAATCTTCGTGCAAAGCACGTGAAACACTGATCCAATTACGCGGTAACCGACATACACAACTAGCCAATCAAAAGCATGGTGACACGAACGAGGAAGTCAAACATGCCAGAAATGCCATTCGACCGAAGATATTATGTTCCACTAACCAGAATTATTTCCTTTTTTTAAGTAAAAATAGCGTATGTAAACATAGCGTGTTTTCCAGCTGCAATGTTGTGTTCGCTGCTTCTGTTTGCGTAGTTCGGCTTCAAGTCAAGCCAGTGCGTACTGGCAGTTTGTAACCGAGCTTTATTACTTTCAGTTGGATACCGCAATACTGTTTCAAGTATCAGCAGTAAAACTTACTCCATGAAACCGAGATGTCCAGTATGAAGCAGTTGAGCATGCGCTGTGGTGTAACCGAGGTTGAAAACTGGATTGAGCCCTTCGAGTTTTTGGGTTATGATCGCTCCACCCGCCTCTTTTGCTCCTTATACATATGATAACTTTTTATTCTATCTTCATTCACTACATGTGAATGCGCAGGCAATCTTGTTGTGGATGTGGACATCCTGAAACAATTCAGACCAAACTGAGCGACATTATGGATCGATCGTTATCCTTTTCTCTGAAGTTAAGCGAATCCGAATTTCACGAAGTATCATTTCCGTCATATTTCAGAGAAACAAACCTAGGCAGTTCTAACAGACTCCCTCTGTTTCATCTGAATAATGAACATATTTCTTTACCCTCTACATTTACATACCTTGGAGTTGTGCTCACCCGTCAAACGTTTGCTGTGGATGAACATCATGAAATGTATGCAACATTAGAAAACAGTCGCTTTCTCCGTCGAAGTACGATCACTTAAATTTACTCCTGCTGGCTTCACTGCCCTAACGGAGTTTCACTTGCTCATTCGACCCTTTCCTAGATTCAGTGAATAATCTAGAATTGCACTTATTAACGTCATCCGAAATCAATACTTCGCTGCTCTTGATAGTTCTACTTCGTAAATTCTCTGAATCACGACATCCCTTGTGCAATGAGCTGACAAAGGCTGAACCCACATCCTTTACGAGCTTGAAATTCTGACTGCTGCCTACCCGTTCGATGATATAACGTAATTACGAAGTGTATGCTTCCAGAAATCACGTCTATAGAAAGGGATAAATATTAATACACCGGTAATTTCGTATCACTGTTAGACAGTTTCCAGTTTTCTGTTTACATTAAGGTCAAATTGCTACTAACACAATCGAAATAAATGTCGAATAAGTCCCGATACCCTCGGGTTTATGATAGCCATTGTGCACACTCACGTGTGATCATCGAGGCCATTAGCGATGAGTCTACTCGCAAGTCGCGTGTTACACTGCGATACAGCTTCACGCTTGTCTGCCTGTCCGCTGAGCACCATGGCTTCAGGCGGTCTTGAAGTCTAAACATTAATAGAATACGATTGGACGGAATGTATTCCACTAATCAAAATATCTCCTATTTTGTACATAAACACATTCGAACGTATTTCCCTTCTGTTGTGAATTTCTCGTTGTCTTCGATTGTATAAGTTGCATTGCAATTAGTCCAGTGACGGATGACAACTCTTATCCTTTCTTTATTACTACTGTCCGAAAACCATGTGCCGAGTTCAAGTAAAAATAGATTTATTGCACACCATAATTAGGAATACGAGGTAATACTCTATCCCCGGATGCTGTAATAAACGGTATCTGGGCCGGAATCCGTGGGTGCTTAGGAATCGCTTCTTAGCACGAACCTGTAACTCCTAATGCGCATAGGCGGCTGTCCACTGGGTCCAGTAAAGCAGCGCAGCCTCACATCTCTCATTAACAGCTACATCAGCATAATCAAGACCGGAAGCCGCGGACTGAGAGTCTCCAGAAAAGTTCAGATGAAACACTACCGGAGTGAACGAGGAAGCCAATCGAACAACATAACTGGAGCCTGGAAAACGAACTGCTTTTGGATAAGGCATAAGCAAATGGTTGGGTTCTCTAGTGTACACGTAAGTGTTCCCACATTGAACGCAGTTGGTTCGAGGGACATCGAGGACGAATAAAACCGTTAACCAGTGGAAGGTAGGCGAAATTGGAGGCAAAAGAGATGGCATAGAATTGGCGCCAGCGACTATCACTAGTAAGACCGATTGGAGTTTCCCTGACTATTCGAGTGAAACATGAGGCAGTACAAATGAGTCATCATGTAGGTGAGAACCTGTGTACAGTTTGAGGGTGCGTGCATTCATAATCGGAATGCTAGTCTGAATAGAACTGCCAGCTTCCGGTTGAAGACGTCTTGCGATTCAGCGCGTTGTAAGCTGCTGTCCTATTCCGTCACTCGATCCGTGCACGACTTTTCATTCAAGGGTCCACTTTTGCAACAAAAAGCGATCTTCATGGAAGCAAAGTTAGTCCAGGTAACCAGGGATCCGGCTGAGAATTTCTTGCGTCTGTTACGGGAAACTTCGTTGGGTCAGTAGAATACGGCAAGAATCAATGGTCTTATTTCGTTAGCAGGCCATGCTCATCATGTCACACTGCCACCAGCGGACTTTTGTAGTATTTCTTTTGAAGAACCCATGCTAGAGTAAAATCCACGACGTCCTCGTCAGTATCACTGAATGTCAGCGGTAGATTATTCACTAAACTTGGCCCCATCTTATTTACGCTTAACCCTCTGAATGGTGGCCTCTCCCAGCTTTACTGAGTCCCGGCGTATACTCAGACCGGACTGTAAAAAAGACTTGTTCCTGACTTCGCGTGGCCAGTGATATCTTGGGCGCTGTTCATCCGTTAGATCAAGAATGACGAACTAATTGGCGTATATTGCACAGATTGCGCGGTCAGAATCTACATTTTTCCACTTGGTTGAAATTCCCGTAACCACATGAAGAACATGTCCCAGAGGAACACCGTTTTTAAATGCAATTTGTATGACGGTCGAACCCAAGGAATGACATGGTATATGACATGATGGAGTGTGTTTGTGTCTTTTGAAGTAAGAAGACGCAGGCAATTAGCCGTTCTACTTTTGAACTTTTCGCAATGGTTGCTACCTTGTGGTCAGTTGGTTCATGTTAATAGATGGAACACCCTGTTTCAATGTATTTGCATGTGTTGCTCACATCCACCGGGAATCCCAAAGGTTGCATAGACTACCCAAAGAACTGTTTGATCCAAATATCTTTTGTGCCTATGAGTCCCTTAGCCAAATCGTTTCCCGCAACATTTCGCACGGATTGTGCACACTTCTCAAGATTATGCGATTCCTAGTATTCTTAGATAACAGTCGATTGTGTCTTGAACTTAACAATATTTTTCTTCAATTTCGATATACATTTCCTTAGGTAATGTGCTTTGGAGCCTCAAGAATCCAGGTAAGGCATGTGCCTGATTGTCACTCGCCTACGGAACACAACTGGCCCAACACCGGCCACTTGTCGGGGAGAACCACTTGATCTATCCGTCTTGTGACAACTCATATCATTGCTGACCGCTATCACGGTTGAGGTTTGTTCTATCCGAGACTCGGTGAAAGAATGGTGTACGCACAATAGAGCTTGCGACCCAGATAAGTGATAACAAGGTCATCTGTCTTCCAGTAGTTGTTGTAAATTCCTCCTTACACCAGTCAGGTAAAATATTTTGAGAGTGAATTGAATGTATATCACAGCGTCGGGTAAATCAAAATACGTGATACGACAGGAACGCTATGGTGCAGCCAGCAGGGAATGCGATACAATTTAAAGTGTGTTAGTAGTAGGAGATTGAATATTTTCATGAAATAATTCACCATGTGATATCATCACTCAACTCACCATTGAGAAACCATGGAAGCATTGTACAACTGTTTCATCCTTGTTAGGAATCATCAGCCAAAGTATTCGTCGTACTAAGGCTACCTGCAGAGAAGTCATCTATCAGTAGGGGTCAATTGGTGTGAGCTAGCGGTCCGTGGCCTTGCAAATCAGTGATGGATAGGTGCAACATCATCATGTGGTGAAGTTCAACAAACCGTTCAGAGCCTGCCTGCTTGCCCGGTAGCGTAGTGGTTAAGGCGTTCGACTCAAATTCGCTCGTCCTGGGTTCGCGTCCCAGTTCGGACGCGGTGGATATGCGCTGCTGATGATTCCTACCAAGGATGAAACAGTTGCACAGGGCTTCCGTGGTTTCTTAATGGTGAGTTGAGCGATGATATCACATGGTGAACAATTTAAAGTGTTAGGACCTTTTCCTAAATCCCTCAGATAATTACAATCTGAAGCTGTAACCCGACTAAACAGAGAACCCCGCCCACCTGGGAACGTCACCCAGCGGAAAGACGTGCCAGAATATTTAGCAGACCTGCAGGTCTTGCGAAAAGTTACGGGATTTGATGCCACTTCACACATTATTCAGAGATCGGATCAAACACAATCTGACAAGCGTACGTGTGCTCGCCACTCGCAAGTATGCCGGCAAACCATCAGTGCAGCTTGCAATAAGTAAACGCAGGTGTGCTCGTGTTCAATGAGGATTACGTTTAAACATATGCAGACGAAATCCTACTAAGCCACCCAGCTTTCAGTTATGGTTATTTATGACATCACTGCGAAATAAGTTGTAAAAGTTTGCATTCTGTTACCGACTGCAGACTGCGCAAGTGCGATGACAACTCATCAGGACTGTGCGGAGCAAGCAGTCTTGATGAGCGGCAATAAAGTGAGGACGAACCGATCGTGTTCCTCCGCAGAAAATTGCATCCCATCGTCCGTGTGCGATTCAATTCACTGGCCCTAAAATGTCTTCCAGTGTTGATTACAGCTGGCATATCAAATCTGGATGAGGTTAGTCTGAGTCGACTTGTGACAACTAAAAGATAGTTTGCTTCTCTGTTCGATTTCGCTTTGGATGAGGACAGCCATAGTATGACTCTCATTCGCGAGTTAATACGATTAACGTCCAGAACAGAAAGCGCATTCGGTCAGAAACAAAGACAAATCTGGAACAGGATCAGCTGTTCAACAGTTGCCGAACAAAAGAAGGGGAAACCAGTGAAGTCAGGTCAAGCGGTCTGACGAACGCACGAGTTCGATGTGCGCAAGACAGTCCGCGCGTAGACGAAAACAGGGCCAGGGTCACGTTAGTGCGATAAAACGATGTGTTGAATCCGCGAGCTCGATAGTGAAGACTAGGAAATTCGTAATTCGATACCGTGGTAGGCAAACAGTGGTGGTGGAATGGAAAAGCAAGACGAAAAAGTCAACGGATAGTTCTTCACATATGGACGACGCATAGACAGTACATGGTATTTTGATCGATGCTAAATTTTCACCTCCACGAGAGAACTTCAGTAGGTCGAGAAAAATCAAAATTCGTCATTGTCAGCACGACATCTTCGCAAAGATCAACGGCAGAACGAAAAGCTGTTGGAGGAAAACAAATAACTGAGCACTCAAATAAATGAACGAATGGATCAATTAGTTGCTCGAAGCCTTCACGTCTGTGAATGATTTCGCCTCGCACTACGTTCACTGGAGCTTGTAAGAATGATCAAAACAGACTAGCATAGTCTGAATTCAGCATGGTCGTTTACTAATCGACTGAAATTCCCTCACTTGGTCAGCTCATTACCATTCTTGTCAGTCGCAAACGTTTCTATCGCACTTGCTGAACTGGGCGGTCACGTGGTCCCATTGATTGATAATTACCTGTCACATAACTCGCATTGCGATAAAATTAACGTGGCTTGTTTGTTGTAACCAGATTAGATTTATCTTCACGTGCATTCGTTTGCCGCATGTACCGTTGCATGAGAGGACTGGTGCATGATTTTTTACTGCACTCCTGGTGCCTAGTGGACTGCATTGTCTGGCGACGATGTGGGCAACGCCGAGAATTTTACAGCCTAGATATTGTCCTTTCGAGTGGTTCCACGGCCGATAAGTTCCTCTTTCCAGTGGATTTCCGGTGACGGTGACAGTGATATTACTGCACATTTAGGACAAAGGAAATAGAAAATAAGAGCACATGACCTTATGTGATGAAGAAGCATTTTGCCATCTTTTCATAAAATCCGAATGTCAACTAATTACAAACAGTTTGTCTGACTTGAGCACATTAGTGAGTATGCGTTACGCTGCAGGATGTTTGAATTTTGATCGATTCAAAGCGGAAATGCTAATTAGTTGACCATACTTCTGTTCAGTTTTAACCAAATTGGTAAAGCCTTCATTAGATTCACATTTATCACAGTTTTCTTTCTTGGTCAACCATTGTTGATAATTCAGTCTGACAGCATGAGGAAAATGTGTCCGAAGGATCTATGTACCATCCCACTGTTTTTTCCCGTGAAAGAAACCGCCACCAACTCGGTGAAATCTTCTCACATCATTATTGCTTGGTCAAAAGAAAATTTCTTGGCGGAATTGGTGGGAAGAGATCAATCTTCTGTTTGATAACGGAAAAGTGAAGCAAATAAATAACCTACATCAGCCTCTATCCAGTTCCGAACCCTGCAACGAGCACCTGGAAAAGGAGGACATAAAGCAGCTTAGAAAAATTAAATTGATCCCTCGGTGGTTGGACTTTCCAGCTAGTTTATTCGGATAATTTAAGGATTAGTTCGACTAAGACTGATGATCGTATGCTTCCTCAGACTGTCTGTCAAGGAAGAGACTATGTGGGACAAGTTAGTGAAAATAATGGTACTCACTGCCGTCTACCTGATAAGGCTCAGATGCGAGTCACCGACGGGCGTGGAGTAGCTCCGTCTGCAGACCATGTAAATGAAGATAACAAGGGGATTTCGACAAATGGCAATCACGCTAAAGTTCATTCATATATATATATATATATATTTGCATTAGAGGTTAGAAGGCGCATACTGATTTATAACGTCTATTATGATGTTTCGATCCAAACTAGGCCACGTTGTCAAACGTGGCTTTTATTTCGTTATCAGGTAAGTGATACTTTCGCCTAGGATGCGCGAGTTGTTGACGGATTTTTTCCCGTATGTCTTGGCGCGTCCCTTCCGTTAGTGCGTGATTCCGTAGTGCCGATTCAATAGAGGCTACGAACGTGGGATGTTTGGCATTGGTGCGATTGGATGTTAATCCTTTCAGTAGCACGGACCTTTCGCTTAGTAGTAGCTGGTGGTTCGAGTAATTGTAGACTGGTTCGGCATATGGAGGTTTCGCTTGACTGAGCTTGCCGTACTTCTTGGTGAGTTTGTCCCTGACCTTCGAGCGGTTTGTGTTCGATGTGATTTCGATAACCGCTTTTATTCTTCCAATCCAGCTGGCGTCTAATGTTTGAGGCATCTCGTTCGAATCGATTTTGATGGCTTTCGTACACAGATTTCCTGCGATGCGCGTCGTTGATCAGCTCACGATGCATCTGCCTGCAGTATGAATGTGCAATTCTACGGGCTCGTTCCGAGTTCACGGGCGGGTCACACTTGATACTTTTTGGAAAAGTGTTATTTCTGAGGCAGTGATGTAGGAAGAGCAGTTGCTCACGGACAGCATTTTTCTCACACAGTTGAGCGCATTACGTCCAAATATTTTACTGATGAGTGAAAATATCTGCAGCTCAGGTTGCATATTTTAGAGGTTAGAAGGCGTGCGTTGAGGTATAGCGTTTATTGTGACGTTCTGATCCAAACTAGGACTTGTTGTCAGCCGGAGAAATGCATCATCAACGGAAACACCTTTAGGCTAATACTCGTTGTGGAATATTCGCTTTCCGTTTTCTTTAGCCGCCACCATTCCCATCATTTGGCCGTAGGTGTGGACCACAACGGACCTGTACCGGACTGTGTCAAGTGATTTCCGGGTGCACCTATCGCACACAGTCTGCGGAACTCACAAGGAATTAAGGAGACATAGCAACAATTTATTTTATTGATTAAGAAAGAATAGTGGCACAGACAGTTTCGGTGTGTCGAAATGCTACATGGTACAGACATTCTTGCTGATAGGTTGTTGCTGGTGTGATGCAGCACGTAATCCACGAGCATTCGGGAAGATAAGGCTCATCATCCGGCATGGATCTTTCGGCCTGATCGTCAAAGTCGATAGAATCCCTTCAGGTTTGTGACCGCAAGCTACGTTGCCTGAAGATCGGTTCTGCAGTTGGACGGCTGCGGATCATGCGCAGTACATAGTATTACACTCACCAACACGACCACAAGTGAAGAAATCCCGGTTGTCAGACCAACTTATTGTGGTGAATAGTATGTGGTTACGTGGTTCGTGATCAAAGGAATGTCCACAGATTTTCTAATTGCTTTAACATGCACAATTAATTATAAAATATTTCTCACATTATTTTGGAACTATGTGTGGCGAGCCTAAGTGCAAGTCACGTGATAGATTCCGGCATAGGTTCGCGGTTGCCTACATAGACAATCAACCAATGGGATCCGTGGCTGCAGGAGATGGTGAAGTTTAAACGTGCCTAGAATGCTATCGAACGGAATGCAATCCATCGCTCGGGACTCCTATTTTACAAACAAACGCATGATTGGCAAACAAACCCCGAACAGGTTAGCCAGCTGATGTGGGCTTCTCATTATCTTATTGATATTGAATTTGTATCGGAGTCATTCTAGTGCTTAGTGGTGAACCGTATCCGTACGTTATTCCGAGTGGCCCAATTGCGCATCGTGAATTCAAACACAAATACTGCAGTATGTCAAACTTACTCGGAGTCGTGTCAAAACAACTCAGAACTGCAATGCGACTGATCTACCCAAATCTGAAAATTGTACCATTTCAATTGGGAGTGTTCACGTACACGTACTACAAGAAGCAAGGGTTATCTGTGCATTGTGTGACCCAAAGTCTACGAGCAAGTTGTTTGTTAGGGAGGGAAGTTCTTGCCCGACTTCAAATATCTTTGCGTAAGTCTGAGACAGTGTGCTTACGTCGGAATACGGAACGTTTTCCGCACAACTACAGATCTACCGGAAACTCGATGGAGTTTGTGCAACGAACGAATTGCTTCACCTCCTACGGTCTCAATTATAAGATAATGGAAAATCTTAATAGCTCCTATGATTATGCCTTTGGGTTTTGTTTGTGGGTAGAAAAAATGGTATTTTTCTTGCTATGAATGAGGAGCAGCAAGCTTTTATTGCAAAATGTGTTATTTAGTACTACTGAAATCAAGTATGACGTAATCAACCAATGCTTGTAGAGTTATAAACAAACAAGGGTATTACGTAAGGCACACACCAAACGACCTATGCGAGAATAAGCCGACGACCTGTCCTGCCTCATTCCTAATCGCTTCACCAAATCTCTCGAACATCCACATTGACCGAGGCAGTAACGTAGGGTTTGCCTCTCTCTCTGGTATCCCTTTGCTCGTTTGAATTTCCAATCTAAAGTAATGGTAGATGTAAGATGATTAATCGCACTTTCCAAAACAAAAAGCAGGTTTTTAAATAATGATTTTCGAGTGGATAGAAGAGAGTGACAAAAAATGCATCTTGAAAACTGAACAAATAACTATTAATTTCCATTTTGCGAATTAACTGACATCGAACGAGACACGACACTAATGAATTACTCTGCACACGCCTTCGTGGTTGGGGTCCGAAAGACTCGTCGACTTGCTGGCTGGAGACACTTGAGGATATGGCAGTGAACCGTGTACAATGGCGATCATGTTGTCATTTCCTGTCGAATCAGAATGATTAAAATGTATGTTTATACAGTTAGACTGTGTTCCGTGTGTTGGCTGCAGTAGTGTCTTATTTTTTCCCACGTGTGTATGTTCACTCCCTGTTTTCCTTGGATATTTACTCTTATTATAGACATATGTGACCCTGGGGAAAAGGCATCGGTCAGTGAGGCTTGCCTTGCTGTTTAAAGCTGAACGACAATGATAATGTTGCACACAGATCAATATCCCACAACATTTTGCCAGGTTACTATTAAAAATAGTTTCCTTTCCGAATGATTATCACAAATTTCGCACTGGTGCTAATTAATGTCTGTGATTGGAATTCACGGTCAGGATCGCATGCATCTGATAACAACTTACATCATAATGCACGATGAGAATTGCGAATTCATGAAAATTCCCCCACCCACCAGAGACTATTATGTACGCCACGGTGCACCATTCGCTCGTCAAGAGGACTATTCTTCCATCAAAACAAAACTTATGCCAACACGAATCCACGGGAAACGTCAACACACGCACACTTTGTTCCGTGTTCTCACCGCTTCTCATATAATCTAACAACCAGAACATTGTATACGTATTCGCATTTTTCTGTATCCAGGTACCACGTTAATGCGGTCCCTGCTGCCGTTGTTGGAATTTCCGACAAATCTTCTGTAGCATATGAACATGAAATTAGAATACGGAATTCGGTCAGTCACAGTAACGAAAGGATACATAGTACAAGTATTGGTAAATTGGCTCCAACCTTAACCACAAAAACGAATACAGCGAGAAGACCACATCTAAAAGGAAACACATACCAGTTGTATTTACAGTTCATGCGTTTATATACATATATATATATATATATATATATAATTAGAGATGTTCCGATTGGTGGAATACGTTCTGTCCAATCGCCTTCGACGAATGTTTGGATTTCGCCACTGTTTTTCACCGCCGTTCTCATTGGCTTCTTGATTAAAAAGACCAGCGTGAGGCTATACCGGACGGTATCATATGACTTGGAATTGGAATCATCCCACTTTTTCAGAATCAAAGTTACCTTCGTATTTTGATTTGGTGAATTTTTCACCTCATGCTACCTGTTTTCTTAAAGTATCATCAAAATGGTGATTTCATTTGGTCCACCCCGTTGGATCAACTTTTTTGAAGAAATTCAAAGCTATGAAGCTGTCCATCTGACAAAGGTCTTGCTGCATTGAAGAATTCAAGGAAAAAAAGGTTGGCAATTCCTAGTCGCACTTTCTCGGAAACCATTTGATGGTTTACTGAAACGGGCTGAGATACCCTTAAGTTCAGCGTCTTCGCTGGATCCCAGTGATAGAATTTTTGTCATTTTTGGGCAATGATTAATATGAATTCATAGTAATTGTCGAAGAAATATAAACGGCCCGTCCGTTAAATCACAGTTTAGAGTGCGCTAATGTGTAAAAGGTTGACCTTCGCTGATTAAGTAACTCATTTGCTTTCTTTGGTAACAAACTTGAATAAATCAGCAACACATTCTGTCTAGGAGCATGTTAGTTGCACATCCCGATAGGTCTTTACTTTTCCTGCTCAATTGACTTAATCTTGCTAATCAAGATCGCACGCGTTCAATTTCTCCTACAGATGCCGCCGATTGTGAAGCATTCAAAAATTTCCATCCTTAAAACACTGGTACTTTCTAGGTGAAATAAAGTAAGAGCAAATACCATGAATTTGTTTACTGTTACCCTTTATTGGGTCTGTTTGTTGACTGCGATTGAGCTAGTCAAACATGGGTGACCTTGGGTGTCTAGATAAACAATTATGAACATGAAAAATGAAATCCTTCTGCATCATGAAATTTTCATAAACCTTTGTGGAACGGTCGTAGGATTTATTTTAGTTTAAATTCGCAAATGGTGACAAACTCGGTTTCCCAACAAACGCACCTATTTCATCGATTATTTTGCCCACGATTACATACGTATTTATAGGCTGAAGAACATTATGCGCTAGCTGCGGCATTTTGTGTTAACTAGGGTTTGATAATCATGTTTGATCAGAAACAGAAAATTTTCGTGTACGTCAATGTGTACCTTGAATCAAGGTCATTTGGGCGCGCTGAGTTACTCGCCTGCATTGGTGCCGTGACTATGAAGCACTGAACCAGAAAATACAAAATCTTTTGGTGCCGCAGTGTAATGGATAAAGAACTGAGTTCAAAGCGTCGGTAGATTTGGGATTTTGTATTTAAACTTCTCCAGCACCTCAAATTAAATAAGGCCACCATTTTTATCATACTAAACAAATAAATTATGCCCCTTGCATAATTTCTATGGATGAAGTCACCCCGGAAGTGATCACAATGTTATTTATGTTTTTGTTGAAATTTCCTGACAGAAGTTCTTTTTTCTAAATCTGTCGCAAATTATTGTCGAGACTTCATGCACCATCGTCTAGATAGACTTGTTTGGTATCTGAACGCTTCAAGTTTCATCCAGGTATGTGTGGTGAATTAATAGCGTTGCAAAGCAGAGAATATCATTATTCCGCGCAATATCGGAAAATATTGGGGTCATCTCACTCCAAAGACCCGTGAATATTGTTGTTGGATGCGTGGCATATGATGATGACCTGAAGTACAATCGCAACATGGGTAGTTCCAGGGGAAAATTCTCCGACGAAGTTGTCCCGCTTTCTTATAACCCGCCCAAAATTGTTCAGCCTCACACAAATAAAATTAGAAAATCCTTACAAATGGATCGAAAGAAAATTCACTCCAGGTAGGAGAAATTTCTCCTTATGGTAACGGGTATATTTCTTTCCCTATAAGAAAGTAGCCAATATAAAGAATGGCGGTGTTTGCGGACAAAGTTCCGTGCTTCATTCTACCAAAATTTATAAAATATTTTATCCAGAGCGAAGTGGTTTTCTTTCATTCCGACGTAAATCGGGTAAACGCTCATTTGGATGAAGGATATGCGCCATATAAAATCATATGCCGACTTGAATCTTGATTCTTTCCGTGTCTTGTAGTGACAATTACAGGAGGTTTCCCAACTAAAAGATACTGCATCAGAAATTCTAAAGCTTCTTTAAGCACGAAGTAAAAGCAACTTCACCATGGAGATGCTGGATTTCACATCTAAAAGACCAAAAAAAAGAAGGACAATGGCGGGTCCATCGATTATCACGGTTTGTTGACGCTAGATTGTTGTGAATTATTCTTATTACGTTCTCCCTAATGAGATCGCGATGTGTCATGGTTACGGCATGCATACATACATATATGACGGCTGAAATGGGATGTCGATCAAATTACTAGCCTATTTGCTCATTAGGTAACTTTAAAGCACGCGTTGCACTATTAAAGAGATGCACCTGTTGTTCCCGAATAAAAAGAATACAAATTAAAGTATTTTTCTGTCTAGGCTGAAGCCTAACGAAGAGGAAATCTTTCAAATGAAGCTTGTTGCATGAGTTTCTACAAGACCTATAGTTAGTGTCAGATCAAGTGTAGGCAAATGGTGACTGTGGTCACCTTAACGGTATCCGAAAGTGAACTGAAAGAACCTGATTAGAGATATAGAATTTCGGTTGTCGGGTTCCGAATGGATCTGTATACTGTTGTTAGTACAGTCTTTCCATAATTGATAATAAAGTGACGCCAGGAATGACACAGATATTAATAGTTCAAGTGTGTCAGATAATGGTAACTATTATTAATAACAATAATAATAATTAATATTGTTAATGTAATTACTAGGACGAATCGGAAGAAGACAGTGATCCTGAAAGCCAGGAAGAATGGAAGTGAACGGGAATTTCACTGCCACTTTGCTCCGGTCATTTTCATGGTTCTTCAAATACCTCTTCCAGTATTCACTTCTGCAAAATGAAAAGAATCGAAGGTTATCATTTTCGTGAGCCACAGACTGATGACTGAAACGCGACGTACTAATGCAATTGTTTCACCGTCCAGCTTCACTGTGGATTGCCCATCTGGGAGAAAATTCTTCCACTGACAAAAAGGACTCCACCTAATTTCTCATCCTCCAGGGTTAATTTTTCTGCTCAATAGTTTGATTCTTTTAGGTCTCAAAAAGCAAGCCTCCATACCAATAGGTAACACCTGATCACCGACTCCTAGAACTGTTACTCTTCCTATGCTGTCTGGCACCAACACTCGATGTCCGCTACCGTTTTCAACCTGTCTTCTCTGCCGATCGAAGTGTCGGCTAAATTCAGTCATACGCGCTAAAATAATACTGCTACTCAAAATAACATCACAAAATGAAACTTTTAGCTCGTGTTGGTCAATCGCGGCAACCGAAACACAATCCAAATAGCGAAAAAACCCACCGTATTTGAAAACACGTTCCGGTTTATTCACATGATGTTTCCATGTGCGCACGAATATCAATGGCGGGATGTCTTCGGGCCAGTGACAACGGGTAAAATTCAGTTCTTCTGGTCTTTGAGTCACCAAGACCCGGATAATCTGGTTTGCTGGTGCAAGCAACAACGATTTGCAAATTGATTCGTCATATCGCGCGCTAATGGCAACAGTCCCCTGTTCTGGTTAGTGGTGGTACACAGTGCGAGGTGATGATTTTCAAGGGGACCAGAGCTAAGCTTTCGGTCTCCAGTTTTTCACTGTTCGGCAACTTTTCTTTGCGTTCTTTACTGACGTACCGTCAAGCATAGGACTAAAAATTGTTCCCAAAATTTGTTCAGGACAGCAGAAGATAAATTAAGAACCAGTCTACAATCGCTTGGTTGCTGATAGTCTTTCTTTCCACTCAAACCTATATTTATGATTACAGCTAACCTGTCCCATAGAGAAACCTGTTGTGATATGTTAGCTTGTGACTTCAAAAGGCGATACCCTCAGAGAATGTTTTCTTTACCGCAAACTTGCTTGGGTGGCACTACAGCGGACTGCAGATTCTCATTTTATCTGGCCTTCACAGTGCGACCGTTAGTGCTAATGTTGTCCGCTTCCATGGAATCGCATTTCCTACTGACCGATTGCCCGATGGTTTTTCTACTTTCATGTAAAAAGGTGATCTAGGAAACTGCGAAAAAGCGGCCACTGGCAGCTCCCGCTTAGCGGTATTTTCGTGTGTGGTCACAGACTCAACACAAATTCAGGTGGACTCGCGCGAATCTTGCAAGTCAGATGAGCGAGAGAAACATAATGCGAACAGTCCGACTGTCAGGGAAAAAATTCCAAAATTGAACGGAAGCTGCATGTGGTTTATCAGATCAAAGAAACTTAAGCCCAGCGGAATGTTCAAGTTCAATTCGACCTCGTGATTCGATGTCAACACCGTACCAGTACTGTAGCTGAACGTAACTCACAATGGTGCTCTGGATAAACCCAAGCACAAAATTGATGTTAGCAAAGGAAAAAAAGAAACAAAGGAAATAATAGGGTGATGGTGTTCCCACACCTTTGGAATGAGAGATTAACGGAGATAGAGGTAAAGCATGCACGAGGCAGAAACCAACCGATAGTCACTCACTATTCTGTTTTATGTTGAGAATCTTTTTATCTTGACTGATTATTATTACGTAGACAAATAAGTAAGCGTTTAACAAACGATATCATATTGTTCGTCGATTCTCTAAAACCTTTGTTTTCATTAGCCATATGGCGAACGATCGATAATAACCGGATTGGTCCTCAGTTGGACAATCACGTGTTCTCACAGTGTATTTAGGAATACACTTGGATTGCATTTGACGTATCGATTCCCAGCGCCATTGACGTTCTATTCTACCAGCTTACAATGTTAACTATCCTCTCACATTACACAGTTTCCTGCACCGGATGGAGGAATGAATGGGAGGAATAGAAACCGTTGATAGAAGGATTCGAAATGACGACATTGATGTTCAAATTCCATGAATTTGACCATTTGTTTCCTGCAGGTGCATATGATATCCACTACATGGCTTGGTAGTTTTCATGTGAAGTTCGCGAATGCTTTCTGAGAGCAAAGAAGGCGTGGTCGTCACAGAAGACCCTTAGATTGCTCAGGATATCAGGCAGAGCCGGTTGTGAGAATTCCAGTACCGGTTCTGACAACGTTTCTAACATGTTTTCCCCCTTCCGTGTTGTTATCTCATTATACCCTTTCACTCAAAATTGTTTATTTCTCTTTTGAATTTGCTGGTTTTGGTAGCGGATTTCGTTGTCTGGGTACCAGTTACCTCAGTCCATACACTGATCTATTGATCACAGGACGATTCTATCTACTACGACCAGTGCAATCTTTACGCCTCGTGAAGTAAATCGTAACCTTTCTATGCCGTGACATTTCCAGTTCCCCAGTAGATCACAAACACGGGAAATTGATGACTATTTGTTTCCTTCAACAAATTTTCCAAGCACTGGATAAATCTCAATCATTCAGATGCTAACCTGCGGGTTGAAAATAAAATGACAACCAAGTACAGTGATCGATGACTCGTAGTAAAGGCATGGCGTTTCAATTGTGGAACAGACTTTCTAGGAGCTGCCATTCCACGGACTTCTAACACAAAGTCGAATTACGCGATTTCATTCCATCTAACTCGGTTTTTGATCAGTCTGCTTGCCACACTCCCAGCTTAAACGGGGCAAAACAAACATCGTACCAACTGTATCCTAGTTGTGCATACGTACACACACGCATATAAATACACGCGTATACAAAGATGTGTTTTAGACTACAACAACCAAACCTTTAGGGCTTGAGAGAAAGCATTGATGAGACTAAATTTAGATCTATGTAACTGTCTTCTCGTCGAATTATGTAAACCAGACTCGTGATCAATAGTGAATGAAGAGAAATTGGCTGCGGATACTGTGGGAGTAGGCAGATGAATCATTGGATTGTACCGTTTTGAATGTCACATTGCCGGTGCATGACCCCACGCAATCCACTGCAGCATGTCAGTGTCATTGCATGCTCGATTGTACTTGCTGTTTGCGGATCGAGACGAATGAATCCATGATGGATTCGTTACTATTTTCAATGTCATACGAAGTTCATGTGAATAAATTGCACGACAATGGGACAGCGAATTAGTTATTTTGACAAGGTTTAAATTTCCCAATCTCATAGTGCTCTCTCACTGCGTATAAGCTATTGAAAATCGGGTAAATTCTTCTGACTACAACTACCTGCGAAATTATATGGTCATCAGATGTGTATGTTGGAGAATATAAGTCTCTGAAGGTTGTCATAGGCTCAACTTGGATGTCACGTTACCAACTCCATCATATTTTCGCGGAAGAAGGTAGCCGGATGGATCGATCTATCGGGAGCTACATGACAAAGACGCCAAAAAAGGCTCAGATACTACTGACTGATTTAGTCGAAATGCTACTCTCCATTGCTTGTAACTAACTGTATTATTTCCTAATGAACCGGATCTTGGTACTTCATCCAACTGTGCTTTTTGTTTCTACATGTGTTGGATTGACACAGCATTCGCAATCAAATAGGTTAGTTCAACGACTACATTTACCCTACAGCGAAGACGCCATCGTGATTAGTTCAAGTCATTTGGCCATGTAGATGGTTTTTTTTTCGTCACCCACGTACGCCGTACTGATTTAATTGATTCACAGAGGTTTGGCACTGAGCGTGGTGGCAAACATGGCTTGGTCTCGATCGCTGTGGCAGACAAAAGTAAAAAGGTCGTTGACGGTTACACTCATGTGATATGGTGTACGTGAAATACGCGGACCCTTGATTCAGTAAGGTCTAAAGCGGAGGGAACATGGCCAACAATAGTGGCATGACAATTCTTTTTACTGGCACCATACTGAAAACAAGTTCTTGTCTAGGATCTAAGCAAGAGAATTAAATCGGCAACTATTACCTCAAAGGCAAACCAGGGTTCAGATATCCCAGTAATCAAAGAAAATAAACAGTAATTAGTTTCCTACAGTATAAAAAATGTGGGGCTGATATTATCAGAATGCTAAAGAAGATCAATTTGTTGATATTCCTGCTGACTTTGGTCGGAGGTATCCCGGGGGAAAGAATTGGAGACCGCTGTCCTTCATGCGACTGCATACTACAGGGAGTCTACCAACAGCTATGACGAAGTTCATTTTGAGACTTTCAAGATTGGACGAAAACTTCTTCCGGTATAAACTGTGCGATCGGAGTACATTCGAAATACGAATAGATCTCACAAATAAGGACACTGTAAACTGTTACAGATAGAGGAAAATGTTACTCCGTCCACACCTGCTGTGTACGCAATACAGAGAATTATACCGGAACAAAGCAAATTTGTCTACTCGAAGAACGCAATCGATTCATAGTGAGCGGTTAGTAAAACATCAACAGCATCACGGCAGAAACCAGTAGCCCACGACAAACAGTCGACCTGACTACCTATGCCTGCGTCTGCTTTCGGTCGATCGTGTATCCAATCGTCTGATCACTCCATGAGTTCAGAACAACACCTAAAACTAAGAGCTCCTTGCGACAAACATCCATACTGCTAAAGTCAGTAACGCTTGTCTTGCCAAGTGGTTTCTTTAAAGCCTGCAAATTTGTATGTCGTTCGTATATAATCCACAAGTCCTATCGCTGCCGATTCGGGAACTCGAATGTTTAGGTGAGTCTAGACTAGTCCGGCTCTTGTCCCGTAATATGGTGTCGTATTTTTGTAAACCTACCACGAACACTTTTGAGATATCTCAAACTTGTTCGCTTTTAATTGACGGCTGTTTTGGAAATTTGCGAAACCCTGAATTTTTCGCACAAGACTTCCATTGCACTGTCTCCTGTCGCTGAAGGACTTCATCTAAGAATCCGGTCATCCAAATTGTGAAAAATTAAACAACAAAGATGCTATTACAGGCAGGTTAACTGGGATGGACTAACAAATCATCATCATCATCATCACCATCATCGTCATCATTATCGTTTCCCGTTAAATAGCAAGGAACTGACCGCTGCCTTTCCCCAGGTTGAAAAGAGTGGATATCCACGGCGAACAGGGATTGGACCTACACAGGCGGGAAATGATAGTGCCGATGTAGCCAACAAACGAAACACAGTGTAATTGTGCAACTGCACTCTTCCAATCATTCTGATTCGACAGCAAATGACAGCATGGTCATCACTGTTCAGGGTTCGCTGCTCTATCGTTCAAAGTCTCCAAGCCGCCAGCTGAGGGGTCTTTCGGAGCCCAACCACGAAGAAGTGAGACACCTACTTTACCTAAGTTTGCCGTACATTTTCTCATTCCACGTTGCCACGTCATATGCTGACCCCCACAAGCCTTTTTCCACTCCGTGGGAGGAAAGCCAAACAGGGCACCGTATGCTAGACCAGTGTACGCCATACAAAATACATGACACAACCAAAGTGGTGTATTATTATTCGTTCGCTGAGATAACGTATTTTCAGAATTAGCACCTAATACTAGATTCCTGACCTCCACATCACCAGTTTGCTGAGGTGGCATTTTGCTCCATAAAAACAATTTTATTCTGGGTTAACTTATGTGCTTATACGGTTACTGTGTTGAAACAACCGAGGGAAAATATCCAAATACTGAATCCGGTCACAGGAACTGCCCGCAACACAGTTTAATACAATAGGACTTGAAAGACCTCATGCAGGTGTATGGTTTGGTAGTCCATATGTAGCACATTGCAACAGTATGAACCTAACCAGGAAGACAGCTCCTTGAATATCATGCGTGGTTTCATATGCGCGCATAAATGTGTACGCACGCGAACATGTTCACGTGTTAGGCTGTCAGGCTACTGGTGATCCCATTTACTCACACATG
>LUCM01000100.1:279165-353043 GCA_008360955.1 Fasciolopsis buskii
GGAACAAGCCAAGCGGACGACCTGCTTCATTTTTACATACTGAACCAGGATTTAAAATGTACATTTTTCACAAATGAATGAATGAATGAATGAATGAATGAATGAATGAATGAATGAATGAGCGAATTTTGCCAATGTCGGTTCCAATTTCCATGCAGTCGGTGGAAGAGGGATTCTACGATAATAAACGGCTCCATATAGTTCCATTTTTCATTGTTTTGGTAATGTCCAACTTGTGTTATTTGATTTTGCTAAAGTAGATGGAGATTGCAAGAATTACCTCGGTAGGCGGGATTACACCCAGGACGGCCGTGCGCGTCACAACGAGGCGACTTCGCCAATTGCCAAACTGCGCTCGGCCATCCAGATTGCGTTTGAACACGTTATCAGAATTCGGGATTGTTGTCGACTTGCTAATGAAATGCGTTGCAAAAACAGGGCTCAAGGCAGATCGAGGCAAGCTGTGTGAACAAACAACAGTATTGCATGTGCCACCATAAGTTGATTAATAGTTGTGAGAAATCTGGTCGAATCCTACGTTTTGTACCAATACCCATGGCCACAGCAAAATCGACATCATAAAACCCTACCTTGTATTGTCCACTCGACACAATCAGTTGCCAGCCCTAGTGCTAATCCGATTGACGAAATCAATGCGCTCGTGGAGAGTTCGATCCGAGTAGATTGAAAATGAGACCAAATTGTCGTGTGGTATTATGTACCCACCAATGAAAATGGTGTGAACAGCTAGAGTTCCCATGTCGGAATAGTATACCGTCCCCGTCGTGTGTATGCTTTTTTTCTGGTCCAAGCAATAACGTTGATGTTTTAATGTCACCGTCTCGGATGTGTTTAAACGGCCTCGTAATTTCGCCCCCGGTTTTGCGTGAGCCGTGGTCCCATATGAGCTTTCAAATTCAATCGCCATACCCCCAGCAGTGTGCACACCACGCGGGTGAGCCGTGCTGATCAGTGCGCTGACAAATGTCCGCAAACTAGGTCAGAGAAGTATTTCTGGCGTATCGATCGTTCGGTCCAAGTGCCGGATGTAGTGATCTTGCTCCACGGCATACCGTCAACGCACATAATTAGCAAGCCACGTTTGCTTTCGAATTGCTGACTGGTGAACAGGCAGGGAAAGAGAGCATTGAAATGCGGTCGAGGGTGGGAGGTGACTTTATGGAAATGGCAGTTAAACAACCGGGATGAAACGGTATTCGGACGCTTTGAGGAGAGGAAAGGGATTTTTTTCACAGTCTCAGCAAACCAGGTACTATAAATTGATACGATATGATAACTCCGGCATTAAATATGCATTTTCCGCATAGTTACAGCTGATAAAATGTGATTTCGAAAAAAAATTGAGCAATACCACTTGTCAATGAATAACTAGATGTGCAACACTGATATTGTTAAATCAGATTGCGTTCCTTTTTTCTGAAGTTATCAGGTGCGCAGAAATCGTTCATCATTGAATCGTATCGTTTAGCATGCATGATTCGAAACTACTCATCCGACGAATATCCGAAAAAAATAATATTTTGTTGTGGCAATTGCTTTTTTCAGTAGTTCTGAAACAACGCGGGAAGAAGGCGGACAAAAGGGAAGAAGTGGCGGTAGATTCACCGTTTAACATCACGGCTCAAATTTTCAGCGCAATACGTAAGCGGCCGTTTTTGGTATGAGCCCACGCACTCCAGTCGCGCACTCAAGATCGTCGCTTGCTCCCGTTAATTGTCGAAAAATCTTAACCCGTTCTCACTGCCTTAATTCATGCCGGCACTTCGTGATCCTTTGTTTATCTCACTGCTGACTTTTTACGCTGACGGTCCGTGGCAAGAATAGTTGTTAAGATTGCACGGACGGTATTGTCTGAATTAATCTGTCAGCAGCGTACACCCCCTACACCTCGTTCGACTGAGGACTGATCTTAGCGACCTACGAATATACACTCGTTAGTGAATACATATTGACTTACTGGCTAATATATTTTGAAGTTTTCGGTTGATTGATTTTGCTCTACTTGTCTTCTTCTCTCAAGGAATTTCCTTCTTTTTCTCCAGATTTTTCGAGCGGCTACGTGGTTCATATAATTTGATATTAAATAAACTGCATGTCTGCTGCTAAAGTGCACACAATGAACAAACGGTGGGTCTTCCAGTAAACTGTTTGGTTTTCGTTCGAATGGAATAATCCGTAAAGCATTTGATTCTAACACATGCTTGCTTATTACTGTCACGGAGACAGATGTGCGTAAGCAATTCATCAAAATCCATTGATGAATTGCCCAAATTTTACCATTTGCTGCGATTGTCAGTGACAATTTAAGTATTATTGCTTTAGCACATTCAAACTACTCAGATTTTGTGACTATTGATTCCATTTCTGGGAAGATCAGCAAGATGGACCTCTTTCACCAAACAAATCAAGCAGATGATGCTTATTCCAGGTCATAATGCTTAAAGAAAGATTTGTAGGTATAGAATTTAATACGATATTAATTCTTTTGCTGGGGTTGCGTTTTTGCGTGTGACCACTGACACCACGTCTAGCGTTATTCGTGGTCATGTGTTGTCGTCCTGGTTGTACACTTTTCTCCGCCGCTTAGTAGTCTCATGCTCGTTCCGGCAGAGCCAACATTGAGTGGAACAGCTACACGCCTTTTGGACAGCACATGTCGAAAACGGTGATATCATGTGTGAATTATGTGGCCCAGTAAACTAACTTGATGGCGTTAGGTGAATTTTATTCATTGATTTAATTTCAATAAGAAAATGGCTGGTTATCCCAGCCCAAGCATTGGCTACTGGAAACAGCCCAGCCACCAAATGATAGCCAGTGGTCGCTAACCCCAGAAAGGTTCCCTCCTGCTATGCGATCTATTGCCAGTCATTTGATGTGTAACCAGTGCATCCTTAAAAGAGTTCTAAAGTGCAGTACCATACCTTACTCCCATTTCCGAGTTATGTGGTGGTGAAAGATTCTGCGGGGTCATATTTTCTGGCCAGAGAGATGCACACACACACACACACACACACAAACCCATCTCTCCGGAATCTTCTTCCGGTCAGCAAACGTCCTGATCAGTTCGCACTGTGGACACCACTGCTTGCCTGTGAGAAGATAATACTACGAGTCAAACGGAAACAAGACTAGGCCAATTAATATGGGTCTTTGAATTTTTTCCCTTAACTTTTCACAGAAACAAACACAGGCTAACAAGTTTGGCACACTGTTTCAAGTACTTGAGGATCTTAATTCTGAAGTAGTTTTCTCTCTGTCAACACGACATGTTTTGATAAATTTCCTTCTCTTGAAAATTTGCTCCCAACTGAAATTCAATACAATAAAGAGTTTCCAGTTCACTTGGCCTGATTGAATCTTTTTACTGTCGAATCAGAAAGATGCTGCCAAGATCGAATTTTGGAAGGGATTAGATATCTGATTGGAAAGGTCAAACAGGACGACAGAAGCAGTTCTGTGGCTGGGGTAAACGACGTGTATGGAACAATCCGGGATGAGAAACAGTTGTTAGCCGTAGCTAGCGGCTCGGTGTGTTTCCAGATGCTTGTCAGACTGATAGCCCAGTTCTTCCGGATCACAGACAGGCACAATTACGAAGTCCTTGACTATCGGAAAGTGATCCCATCTTTTATATGAAGTACTGGCTTAATCATTGCGTGAACTAATCGGATTAACAGTCAGTAGTGACAATCCTTCAACCTAAGACCAAGAACATCATTGTTTCAAGTGACCAGAGCTCAGTTATAGTGCTTTATGAATGATTTGGAGGTAATTATTGTCATCATTGATAAGATTGCGCAATCTCACGACTTCTATCGTTATTTCATCTTATTGGCGAGATGAACCACGTGGACTGGGTTCCATACGTTGATTTGTCACAAATTTCTATGATGTCTCAGCTAGCACTCTCTGACCAAAACTTTTCTTTGCTAATTTTTTCCGTTGTACTAACGCAATACCACCCCCATCAGCTCACCTAATTT
The DNA here is from genome assembly GCA_008360955.1 of Fasciolopsis buskii. Taxonomy (NCBI): domain Eukaryota; kingdom Metazoa; phylum Platyhelminthes; class Trematoda; order Plagiorchiida; family Fasciolidae; genus Fasciolopsis; species Fasciolopsis buskii. The sequence goes on from LUCM01000100.1 coordinate 283,173, forward strand.
ACTGAGAGACTTTGATTCAGTATACTAGGCATCAGTATTGTCATTAAAGAGACGCTTGCACAAACTTTTAGCAAACGGTATTTTATTCTTGTCCGGTTCTCTGTTACGCTGGTTTTACATTAGCCGTATTGCGAACAATAGATATTAATCGGCACTGTGGTTGGATTGGTCCTAGACTGGACAGTCTCGTGTCCTCGAGGTGTAATTAGGCTTACATTTGAACTGAGCATGTCCGTATGTGGAGCATGAATTCCCAGACGAATGGACGACGAGTGTCCTCGTTGCAAAGGGTCTTCTTCCCCCACCTACCCACCCATTTTCGTTAAACAACAATATCAAATCCAAATTTAGAACTCCAAAATTGCTGTCAGGATTGTAAACTTCGCCAGCATTCACATTTGACGCTTCTTGTGATCTTGCACGTGTCCGTCCACCTTACGACCTAATTAAGCAGACACCAACCAACATGAAATGGCCGATAGATCGGATGGCTGTGGGTGATTTGTAAATTGGGAAACTATCTACCGGAAATGCAAAACATTTTTTGTGCTGCCGAAGCATGGGAGGATAAACCCTGAAATCAAAAACCGATCCGGGAGTCTGTAGGTTAAACTGGAAACAAGGTAGAACAACCGGTTGGTACATGCCTACATTTTCGCGGCTTTCTGGAGTAATCGATGCAAACGCATCTCTCTCCGTCACTGCTCCTTCGCTGACTCATTTTTCTTCTTGGCCTACTACCGAGGACACGGAAATTTGAGGCACCAGTTCGCAGCACTAACCGTTTTGGGCGCTCGTCCCGGAAGACGGTCAGAAGTTTCCGTCTGTCTTTTTCTCCGTGTCCGGTTTAGATGACGCCGAAGTACGAGTAACCAGACGACCTGCTGATCCCATTTCCAGCCCCATTAGCCAAATTGGATTCCACCTGTATGTGCGCGTTCATTTGGGAACCTCAACATAAGAAACAATGGAGCTGCGGTCCACAGGGTTGCGGCAACGGCTGGCAGTGGTATCGAAATAAAAGGGGCAAGTCAGCAAGGGAACGCAGTGCATTCAAACCCCACTCGTTTATTCATTTTCGTAATCATAGATGGTCGTGCTGTCGCTGTCACTGTCTCTGCTCTGTTTGTGTTCCTGCCTGCCCTGGTAACCTTGCTATGTCTGGGTCTCATACCCACCCACCCACCAGCAGACACACACACACACACACACACACGTTCTCACACAGAGAAACAAAGAAAATCTAGTCTGATAACACCTCGAGCGTAAATTGGACAATAAACCGATAAATCGTCCGGCATGTCATCCCCATGCACCTGTTCCTCTAGTCGTTCGCCTCCCGACCTCCCTTCGCTCCGGTGCGGTTGAAAGTGGTGTTCAATTAAACGTATTTATACACATACATACATACAGAAGATGACTATACTGCCGCCTGGCACGAGACCGTCAGCTAACATTGTCTACTGATCCCACGTTCCCAAGGTCTGGATCAGCCGGGTTTGTCTTCAGGTCAGGGCATCTAACGACCACAAGTGGATTGATGGAATGAACTGCATCCGAAAGTGAAAGCTCTGAGAGATAGTCCAGAATGCGCATCTGAACCGTCTCCCATTTCCGTTTTCAGTAAACTGAATGGCAGAAACTGTCAGTTGAATTGGATTGAACCGAATTCAGCTCAATTCAATTCCAATCAAGTCAAGTCAGCCGGTTGTTTTGGTATTCAACAATGCCCTCAGAATCAAACGCGCCAACAATGCCACCGTATAAATAATGTGAAAGTATGTAAAAAAAAAGAAAAATAGTGAAAGACTTGTGGATTTCAGAGCGAACAGTTTTAGCTCATCAAGGGTGTTCATCATGTCACTAGGAAAGTGGAGTAGATACGGAACAGTTATGCATCTATGGACAAAATTAAGCTCGTAAAATGATTTATATTTGTTGCATGCATACGAACGGTAATTCAATTATTAAGGTGCTTGTGTGGTGAGTGATTTACATCATGAATAACCCTACTGGGGAACTTTTGCATGCTTCGTTTGGGTGGGGTAAAACGAAGTTCGTTAAAGTTTCTTATAGCAATACATTTGCGTGGAAAAATAGTATGAGTGACATTCTCATTTTGATATATTTCTTTAAGGCCCTGGAAAAGATAAGAAGAAAAGAATACGATCGCTACGATGTCAAACGAAAAGCCCGACACGATTCAAAGGTGAGAAGGTTGCTCTGAGGTGCATCACTTAGTGTGACAATCTTTCCACTTTAGTGAGGTGAGAAGTAGCATGATCAAACTAGCAAAGAATGGGGGATCTTTGTAATTCTAAACTGCTTAGCCGGTGGTTGCTGCATTATAGCAGCTTTCGAAACTAAGACCAACAAAAGCTTCAGCGCATTCGTGTACGCTCTGAACCGTTTTGGAGAGAAGAAAACATTCATCCATTCACGGAGATGCAATGTGAGCACTTGACCAGATGACACGATCGGACATCTCCCAGCAAAGGCAGTGCTGGTGACAGAATTAGGTGGACGGATTGCAACATCACTTGAATACACTGCAACAAATGCATTAACATTAGTCAGCACGGGGTAGTAGAGGCCCAGAATAAAAAGTGTTCAAGAAGACATCTTTTAGAAGGGAAATTTTCATCCTTGTGGTTTGTAAACTGTTTCCTAATCGAAAACTAGCCTTATAAGAGCCCAATAGCTCAGGATTGACGAAATTTCACTGTTTCTATCTGTCAACACTATTCCTTGCCTCAGGTTCAGACCAGCTAAGATTTCTTGTCTGGAAAAGGCAAAACTTCGCAATTTACGGGTGGTGGGATCGGGAGTAGAGGAAGAACAGCTGTAAAAAACTAAGAGGGATCATTTAATGGTAAACTTTTGGACAAATTTTGCTGTAGAAGTTTTTCAAGGGATTTTAGATTTATACAGGTACATGCAATAGGACGAGTGTTATGGATTCCCATTTGGGTGCAGGCGTATCGGAGACAGCCCTCCAACAGTTGAGATAGTGCAAGGGGTGCTACAACAATTTAGTCAATATTTGTGTGACACTCTACTATGAGAACACAGTACACGACAAAGTCTGTAGAGAGGTTATCAAAACCACCTGCCTTGGTACAGCCCATGTTTTCGACCTCGCTGAAAAAACCTTCCAGAGACTAACCGCTTTCATCGAAGCTAATAACACCAAAAAATAGATATTTTAAAGGACTAAAATTCGGATTGGTAGCCACGCTGCTGAAAGAACTCGTACTCCCCCCGACATTTACATCCGGGAAGGAGGTACTAGTTAACCGCTTCAGTGATTTCCGAAATTCTCGATATTTCTTGGTTAGTAGCGGTACGAGACTGCAGACACCAGCCAGCCTACGAGTTTCTGACATGAAGAAGAGAGAAAGAGTCTTCGTCACTCGATAGTTCCTGTTCTTAAAAGCTTTTTCTTTTCTGATGTTTAGTTGTGTGGTTACGGGGAAGATTTCCCTGCACATTTGGAGATGGTTTCATTCATCTTTGGTATTTCGTAATACTCTTGAATTTGTGATGGACATTAACAGTTAGCCGCGCATGCACCAGTGTGCCACAACCACCTGTAGACAAGCAAACTGAAAACAATGTGCATGGTACTTACAGTACAACCCGATAGGATATAACAAGAATCAGAAAACCATTCTCCCTTGCAACGATCCGTAACTTTCCTTCTATCATGGAAAATATATGGGAACCGTAATATAAAACAGTTGGAGGTTTAACTATTGGGCAACAATATCAAGGGAAAGAGGCGCTGTTGACAGATTTACTCTTTTTGAACATCTTTTTAATTTCTAACGCCACCACTGAATGTAAGCCGTAAGATGGAGTATCCTGGAATCCTATTGTGCAGAGTGTACTTTGACTTTATGGCATATATCAATATGGGTCCGCGTTTATCGTTCTAGACGAGAGCTGATTCAGATGATAAAATGAAGCGAAAGACAAAGGACTGCCAAACTGAATGTCGCTGCTGTACTCCACGATGGGTACGCGTTGGCAAATGTAACTCTAGGTATCAGGCTTGCCACAACCACTGCGGTCAGTGCGAAAAAGACGAGAAGCAAGTGCGTCTTAATTGTGATTGGCATGTGTTTTGTGCAACTGGTCTTCCATGTGCTTTAGTGAGTCTCTGCACGACCTTGTGAAGCCTATCAATGTTGTTATAGATTTGTAATCTAGCGCCACTTACAAAGGAACACAGGCAAAGCCATTCGCGGGTATTGGTCAAGACCAGCGTGTTGTATGATATCTGCTACCGCCAAGATTTTACACAACAAGTACTGTGTGCTCGCGTTGCATGTAAAAGAGTACGCTTTAACCAAAGCATCTTTCGGTCAACGGTCAATCGAGTATTCCCAATTTGGTCCTACAAACAGTGGCATAGCTTTGAATTTCAAACCGGACATCGGATACCCGTAGCTCGATTCTCGTCCTGATTGCGAACGTCATCAACTAATGAACCACATGCAGGAAATGCCCTCACATTCTGGGACTAAAATGGTTTTTTGTTTAGTTTTCACATGAAAACTCTATTTCTTTCTCGGTTTTGTACGCGCTCTCAATTTTGAGTTCCACAAAAATAATCGCTGTCATCTGACCACTGGAAACTCTATTTTCATCATTTTGTGATGGACTATGTAGTTCCCAACGCCCTATTCTTCCAGTATTGCAACAGCGGGTTTTACATTTAGTCCAGACACGCGTAGCTAATCTTCATATTTTCGATTCTCGACGTTTTTGACCACCAATCAATCCTTCCGGCCTTTGCCATCGCTATCAAAGTGCATTTTCACCCTTAAAAACTCACTGTCAAAAAGCTGCTGGAATTGAGCAGCATTCCGTGGTGATTTGCTTGTGACATTAGTAATAAAGTACACATTCGTCTTCCGCGCTTATTGAAACAGGTTTTGTAACCATAACGTTCTCCTACTACGCGTTGATTTTTAACCCACTTATCCTAAAACGCCAATGAGCTAGCTGCAAATAACTTGTTACAAAACACCCATGATCATCCGGCAGATGCAGCGTACAACGGGCACGGTAGTTCAAACACGAAGAGTTAGATATCACGTGACTCTGTTGCAGATATTGAAAAAAATGGGCTAAATATGGCGTGTTCTTTCTTGCCGAACCAGATCAGGCGCGGTCAGGTGACCTGGTCTGGTTCGGGAAAAATGCATGCGGTGATTAGTACACCGGCACAAGGTGCATCTCGGTTCCTCCAATTCGAAATAAATAAACTTAAAGAAATCGATAACTTCAAGATGAGCGTGTCCGCAACATGCAGAACATTTTCCGTGAATTGCAAAACTAGGACTTTTGGTTCGATGAAGATCAAGTTTGACGTATCACGTGGTTGTCCGCAAAACCGAACGGAACACCTAACCATAAGGAATGAGAATTCTGTGCAATGGTTATCGCAAAACGAGCCCCAATAAGAAGACAAACTTACCCGGAAGTAGATAATGGTGTTATTTGACAGCAATTAGTTTTAAAACAAAAGTATACATTTAGTAGTGAGCTTTAGAGACTATAGGCGCAGTGGCGTCAGTCGAAATCTTCGATAGTAACTACATCAGGCGTACGGTGCTAACAGGGAATGGATATTTGTCAAAGGAGAATTGACTCGAAAGCCCAGTTCTGCATGCCTTGTCTGATCAAACGGGCAACTTCCTTTGAGCAACATCCCAAACAATAATTAGGCGCAGCGACTTTAGACGTGACCGAGACAAAATATTCGACCAGCCGACAATTTACAAAGGAAACAATAGATTTTTTTGGGGGGGGAGGTGCATGCAGCCTCATAAATTCCCCGAGCTTAGTATAGAAAATTAGGAATGCCAGACGCCTGGAGGAGACTGTTGTCAAACGGGTAAGAATAGGGGAGTTGTAGAAAAGTCGGAAAATTCAGCGGTCGGATGACGAATGTGTAGGGCTGTCCACAATGCACGGAGTATATGCACAATGGGAGGAGGTAAACACAAGTAAACTAGTGGAGCACGGATTTTTTAACTGTCTCTCTGGAACATGCGGTGGTAGTCGACTGAACCGTGTAGAATCACCCCTCATTCAGTCGTTTTTTTTGGTGACATCCGGTTTTCGTCTGGTAGCCCGACCTTTAGTAGAATGATCGCACACGCTTTAGGAAAACCTGTGTCGAAAACAAGCCCACCACGTGTCCATTCTGTAACCTGGTCAAATGACCTGGGAGCCAGTGTTCACTTCGTCGACAGCTATGGTTTTAGCGACCAAAGGTGTGTGGATTCGAACACCATTCGCGGTTGCCGAAGTCATCTCCAGATTACCAATATTCTAACCGATAAAATGTAAACCACTGTCTGTCAGCAATTTTCAGTCGACCGTAATATCAGACACCCATGTTTTGTTTTCTAGTACAGCTAATTATATGCCCCTGTTTGTCGATCCACTTACACCGAAATTGGATGAACGAACAGAAGCTTCTGATTGTCTTCGGTGTCTCTGTCCATTTGGATATTAGTGTCCGAACTACTTTGCTCTGCTTAATATAGTACACGTGGATACCAGGTGAGTTGGTTTAACTCGGCTTTTACTTTGTCACAAGCTGGCAGCATATATATGTATATGTATATATATAAAGTATTTAAAAGCGGACATCACTCACTTCTGCAAGAGTCTGTACAAAATATTGTTAGTCGTGACCCTACCTAATAAAAGTGGGATGATGTGACGTGGTGCACTAATCAGTTGATCTCATGGCGCGTTTGATGGGTTCACAAATTCGAAACATAACTTAAGGAAATTCGACAACTGTCTACAGTGTATCCGAACTGCACTAAATGCTACGAACTTAATGAGGGCGAACAATCAAAATAATTGCTCGACTTCGTTTTTCATGGCTGAAACACACCAACCACACTTTCAGTGATGTGATGAATGATGTCACCATCGACTTCGTACCCCTGACCGCAGATGAGAGGTCTCATTTCATTTACTGCAATAATAATTCCAAAGCCTACGCATATGCATGGCTGGATATCGGACAATAAACACTTCCGTTCGGGTTACCCTGGTTGAGCATGAGTGATCAGCGAAATCAGCTGTATGAACATCCACATTTTATGGTGCTATGCCAGGAATCCTATCCGGTTTCCGAAGCCAAGGTAAGTAGAAATTCACTCGACGTCGGTCTAGAGTAGTCGACTGTCCGAATTCCTCCGAGAACGGGTAGCAGCGATTTCCCCTCCACAGAAATGAAACTCGAAGCCAAAATAAGACAATCAGCATCGAAGACTGGACTGCTGACGTTCAGCCCTTTTTTAGGTTTGACACAATTAACACACGAATCAGTCACGTTCATTGAAATCAAAGTTATCTCATCATTAACTACTAGATCACTGCATCAATTGCCTATCACTTGTTTCTGGTGATTCCTGTCACTGGTGAGAATGTCAGTCAGTCGTCTAAGGTATCCACCTCCCTGAGTGGAGGTAGCCCGCGAGCTGACGAAGACTAGAGTGAACACCTTGGTAGGTCTGATGTGATTGGAAATTCGTTAGAAGAACCGAGCACATATTTCTTCCATTTTTTTCCGATACTTACCTTCGAGATTTGCATCTGTTCCTTGTGAAGCACGAGTTTGGATACTTTGATCGCACTCAACGATGTGGAGACTTTTCCATTGATCTGCAGAACCTGACTTTGAGCTTCTGTTTCGAGTCTTTTGTCGTTCTTTTATTTTTATAAATGATAAATCCTTAAAACCACAGGGAATGTCTGACCGTCTTCAGCTTTGGTCGGGACCATGGGTAACGTGCACATCGTCAAACAACACACCATTGGGTACGGCTGCATATGGTTTGCGAGGCATCAGTGACAATCGCCCCAGTGAACACTCATTTTCCTATTTACACTAGTAATTGAGAGTGCTCTTGGTACTATTTCACACCACTCAGGTATATCCTCCGTGGATATGCAAGGCAAGTGGTCCGCTTTCCAAATGTATGTTAGAGATCGACACGACAGAGTACTGGATTCCTTCGGCTTAACTCACCCGATTCAATGAGAACTGCACGAAGCAGTCTACGCCACATTAAACTAAAATGGCATTCCTTCTGCACTTGCAATCAAAGCTACTGTGAGTCAGTCATAGATTTAATGTGGTTTTGTTAGTATGATACAAGCACACCTGAATGTTTAATACTTTCTATCTCACTGGCCACCTCAGCAATCAATTCGTATTGAGAATCTACTCGACCAGACGGATGATAAGCGTGGAGATCGATAATTGCGCCAGCTGCTCAATCCAATATGTTTATTCACCACAAACTTAAGCGCGGGCTCAGCCATGCCCCTCCCCACCTCCCTCGGAGAGCACCAGTGGGTTTCGTATCGAGACAAAGCACCAGAGATCGCAGTTCTTACAAGCGACCGATCATGTTCATTCCGGTACATTTGCATTTTAGCAAGTGAATTTTCATTGATGAATCAATTTAGCCAATGACTTCATCCACAGATAACCACCAGAATGAGCTAGATAGCGAAACAGAATTCCGTGGACATCAATGGAACTGGTCATTTGATCACCTTTTACATGGCCCATTTCAACTCATTGTTTTCCACAACACCGAGAGATCAGGCATTCAGCTGTTATCAGAAAATTTCAGAAAAAATGGGTGAAAGGAAAGGGGTTTATCGTATAACTAATCTAAATGTCTTTCCGCATAAATCAATGCCAATGAAACCATATATTTCACCGAACCGGCGGTGGTCAAGCGGTCAGCATCATGACATTTTTACTTGAAGTTCGTGAGTTCTAATCCTCTCACCGCTGGTCAGCTTGCCCATCGGGCGAATCTCTGTCGGTGGCAACCCTCCTCCCGAAAATTGTGTACTTTGGCGTTTCATTGCTAAGGGCAAGTTTTAGAAAAAATAAGCAAAAAGGCTGTTCCATTTAGTATGAAACTATAAGGGCCAAGAATTAGACCATCTGCAACGTCTGTTTTTGTGTCAACTGATTAGATCTGTTCGTCCCTTTTCTTGTCTCACGTGGTCTTCAATCATGTCCCATTGCTTAAGTGTCTTCCATCAAACTGACCGTTTTCAACCGAACTGGCACACGAGATTAACTACTTGAAAGGAATCGACCCACGTTTCAAACAAACTATTCTGCCCTGATGCAAATCAGATTGAATTTAATAAGGTAACGAAAATAAGGGAAATAAATAACAATTTTATTTGAATCACCAGAGAAGAAGACCCGCCGCAATCAGTCAGTCTATCACGTGTTACCCGGGTCAGGTGGTTTTGCGTTTGTCCGTTTTGTAGAACGGACAGAAATAGCTGAACGCTACATAAAATGTTGCCTAATTGGATGGTTGTTCAGATTCACATTCTCCAGGGTAAAAACATCGTTTCGTATTACTCCAGTTTCCTGTTTGTTCAGTAATGGGTATGAATGCAACAAGTACAAGATGTGCGATATGGCTTCAAAATTAACAAAACCTTCAACTGCAGCCTTTGGAACGAAGGAATTAAAATATATGTTGACGGTTGTCACTAAACTGTTAATATCTAGTGAAAAACAACTCGTTCTTCATTCATACTGTTTAATTATTTAAATGAATATGTGATTATTTTCAGGGCAGAACATATGGGGACAAAGCAGGAAGAAACAGTTGCGAATAGTCCCCTAGACAGCACAAATGTTTTTTAAGGAGCTGTTTTTTCTACACATTTATTATCATTCCGCATCAGTGGGTCAATCGTATTTCACTTCATCTGCCTGAGTATGTATGCTTACAACACATTATGGCACTGTCGGTCTCTGTGCTGATCAATTTTGGGCAAAACGCCTTAGATCTTTTCCACATCCAGGTTGATCGTCAATTCGTCATTGCCAAGTTGCAAGGGTGCGCTCTCCCAAAGATCAAAAGTCCATAGCAGATACTACATCCACTGAATCATCCTATCGCCCGAACAAACTGTTCGAAAATACCCAGCAGTTGATGATTTTGCATATAAACAAAGGTCTCTCACTATTCCATTTACGTTCACCGTTAGTGTTTCTGAGACGTCAGGGATGTTTATAAAAGGCGGAATTCCATAACTTCATCGCCCATGTTTCCCAATTGGGGAGTGGGGGTGGTGTATTAGCCAGTAGTGTCCGCCCACCCTCATTGGTTCCAATTCAATAGACAGGGGAAGGAGACTTCAACTGACTTCTGCAAGGCAACGTTCTAGTCAGTAAATGGATTGGGCTCAAACTACCCGCAGTTTCCGTAGGATAAGGATATGATAGTGAAGACAACCGCACCGATTTCCGTGTACTCGGCAGTCATAAACAATCACAGTAAACCTAGAAAACCCATTCACATTTGCGGCAACAAATGACAGAATGTGAGAAGCGTAACATACATACATCACGCGTTGCCAAGATATAAGAATCTGTGGTCTAATGTGTAAGGTTAAGGGATCGACCGAGTAAGTATGATCCGGGATCATATGCATGTGACATCGGTCAGCCTGAGAGATCAGATTAAACTCGGCTACAGTTGAAAGAAAGTTCGACAGACATTCTGGTTGGGCACAATACTTATTCAGCTCCGTGGTAATTGATTGCAGCAAGAGATCCTCAGTCAAATTTTACAGCTGTTTTCTTTATTATTACCCTTTGGCATCTTTCGACTCCCAAATCTTAAATGAACAGTTGTGTGTCGAGTTCTGACTACAATACGGACAACGGTCTGCGAAGAAAGTCAGCATAGGTACGAATTAGCACCTCTCTCACCAAGATGACGAAATCGGAAGTGATCACTGTGTAAGGATGATGGGTGAATTCTCAGTGTAAAATTGCAGCACCTTAGTTTACTACTGTTGACCAAACTGTTTCTTTATAGTATCTGCTTTCTGAGCATATGACTAACAAAATTCAGATAAGAAACGTGCCTGGTTTCGGATCCAGACAAGAGATAAAAATATTTGACCTGTCAATTATTCCACCGACCCAACTATTGTGTCTGACATCAACGAAAAACTTCGGTTCAGGCAATCTCATTGTGGCTGATAAGGTTGACACTGTTCAAACTATAGTCAAATGTGTCTTCAGACTGATCAATGGAGCACATCGCTTTGACCTGCACATCCATATGGTTGAAGCAAAAAAGAAATCACACACATTCTTGTCAATCATATTTAGAGAAATGTTGACAAGTAGTTTCAAACCAGAACTATCTTCTTATTGGGATATTTTTTGAGTTGGGCTGGAAAGGTAAATAGTATCCCCAGTGAAAAATGTAACCGTGCCTTTTGCATCCCTTAAAGTTGGCGCAATAAGATTTCGGGTTTAGGGGCCGTGGTTGTGATAGTCCAGTGGCGAAAAACCTACGCGGTAGCTAACTGATTCGTTGCTGGCTTGCGATTCCCAGGATGAATAGAGAAAAGCAAGCGGATTTTCCATCCTACTCGTTCGGTTTTGAACGAGGAAATATCAAACCTTCCATTCCGGATAGTTTAGCCCTTTCCTAAACTTTGTCGGCTGGCACATACAAGCACCTCATTAAAAAAGGAACAGCGGTTATCGGCACTGGAATGAAAAAAGTGCCAGGTGGGCGGACTTTCGTCGGCGGAGCAGAACAAATTAGGTTTCCATGTTACACACAAAAGGCAACAATCCGACCAAATGAAAGGTCCAAGTCCGTTTTGCAACCTCCTAACACTCCCTAGATGTCATTCATTTGGATTTCTCTTTTTCCTCCCTCCCTCTCTCACTTGCCCTGTTTGTTTATCTGGTTGTATCAAGTGACACTCATGAATGCAGCTGTCAACCAGACCAACCTGGTATGCAGTTGACCTGGAGTATTACTATTGTACTCGTTTTCCCATAAGACTGCCGTTGTTGTTATCGGATTGCTTTTGACATGGTCACAAACGATAACTGATGACTGCTTGTTTTTCTTTTGTCTGTGCCACATAATTGATCATCCCCTCCACTCATCACAACACTCGCCCACCCCCCTCAGAATGGTCGGCAGCCGTTCATTGCCATGGTGAAGATTGCCTTCACGCTTAGCTGGTAGAAATAGGTAACCACATTTCTAGCTGGTCGACACTTCTGTTTTGAATTCACCTCATTTTCGTGAGTGTTCAGTGCACTCGCAGTCGGGCACATCACGTGTGAATTTTCCGAGCCGGTCACGCGATTTGGTAGCCTCTTCAAAGAGTGCAGGTTCAGCCAGAAGATGTGTTTATTCCAACCCAGACTGTAACGGCTAAATTACGGTTCGAGATAAGTGACTTAGCCAAGTGTTGCTAAGTGATATAAATACCGCTGGTTCATTATCATCACTTTTAACTTCGCCTGATCGACATTTCAGTGGTCTACCGGAGTTCAACGAAATCGGGGTGTTAACCGCTCCACACGGGACAACCACCTGCAGTGACGGAAATAGTCACTTTTCAGTTGGTCACTACGTCATTCACCATACTGTCACAACGTACGGGTAACTCGCATTCCGAAACACACACACCTCTGGATTCCATATTGAAAATCGGACTGTAGTTCGCATGGCACTGTACGTTGCAGATTTATGGTGACACAAGGGTACAACGCGGACGTTCCGTAGCCTCGTGACCAGGAGGTAGCTGTTTCGTCACCAGTGGGACATCGCCACCCCATATATAACCGTAAATGATATTTCGGATCAAATTTCAACGTACTACAGCACAACCTTTGTTTCTCCATAATACTGACACGAATAAGCACTATTAGCACCTGGCGTTATTGTTCAACTGTCCAGGATATTACGGGCTACTAGCCCTTTTGGGTTGCTAAGCGAGTCTTACATTCAAAGGATGAACGAAACAACACGCAACGTTCCTACAGAATAACACTGGTGAGCCCAGTTTCGGAACCAAATGATCAGCAATTTCTTCACTATCCCTCGATATGAAACGGTTTGTATTCCATGAGTGACAATTTCCATCTACCAGTCAACGACAATGCAAACAGTTGGTAATAAACGATAAACGACAGAAAGGACTAACAGCCTTGAGTATTTCATATCTTGCGAGGAATGAGAGGTTTGCTACTTGGAGACCCCTTTGATAAAACAAAATTTCGGAAGGTGTCAGCCTCTGTTGCACTACCTGTAACAGAGTTGGGTGGACGCCACCATCTTGATTCTGCATGTGGAGGTTTTGATCCTGGACGATAAACTTACTGGGCTCCGGCTCACAAGTTTTCTTTTGACTTTTTCCATTCTACATTAGGACGCTATCGGAGGTGCACCGACCCTGTGTATGATAAATATAATTCACGCCGGTGTTGGAGGTATTGAGAGGCTTTATCTTCGTGAATAGAAATCACCAGTTAAGTCTCGTTGTCGGAACCCGTAACTCTTTACCAGCCTGTCTCGTATTTTGGTTGCTACCTCGTAGGACCAAATGGTAGTGGAACAAAATCCCAAGATGATAATTACGAATAACAAGAAAGAAACAGAAGCACTGTGTTTACAGGAACGCCATGATGCGCCGTATTTAGTCACATTGCTCAAGGTCTTCAACGGTCCCGTTGTGGAATCCCGTAGACCCTAACCCTGCAACCCAGCCCGACCTAACTGGACAGTCCAACAGTCAGAATTTTCACACATTTTCGCCACCTCATAGACCGACTACCCTCACCAGTCTTCAAACCATTAAGCCTTCATTAAAGGATTATCTTCATCTTGTGAATTGGCTATAAGGCCGTCGACTCGATTCTGGATAGCACGATGAACTTTGGGACAGAAAAATGACAAGTGGATTTGGGTAGCCCATTTCGGTCAGCTAGTCATGACACTTTGCGGTTTCATATTGTTGGTCCAGCAATTTTCCTGCAAAAACAGATCCTCGGCTGCCACCCACTACGTAATGCAGTTTACCGTGTGGTCCAAAATTGCAAAGTTATCCAGCTAAGCACGACAGAATGTGAACCAAACGCCTTTGCATAAAGTGCCGCCGATATGACGTTGATCGAGCGATGGTATTCCAGCGTGAATGCCGTGAGGTTCGAATCCTCCCAACACCATTCAATTCCATTCGACAACTTCAGTAGCCAGGCCCCTATCTGGAAAATGGCGTGAACTGGCTTCCAATACATAGGGCTTCACGATCCTGGCTGACTGTCACAAGTCACTTGACCGCATGGTTATCACACACTGGAATACTAAGAGGCCGAATAACATTGTTGTCAGGTCACACAGCGTCAGCAGATCTCGTGAAGATGGGTTCGATAGTTACGAAAAATTTATCAGTTTTTCATTTAGCCAAAGCGTGGAATACCCGTACATCTCCACGCAGTGTGCTTTTGGGAAGTGTCTATACCAGTGAATACTGATAATGCTCTGTTTTTGTTTTCATATTACGCGATTTCTTGCACTCCCTCATGTTATCTTCCCTGAATTGTTAACCGTATACCTCATCAAAAAAGGGAAACCGGACGTGGACTGTCATTAGAAAGCTTTGTTGACTTCATTGCAATTGACTACCCCGAAATTTCCGTGTGATCCACATCACTCACTCCACAACGACATTTGCGCTTGTATTTTTCCTTCGCCTGCCGGTGGAAAGCAGTTTCTGTTAGTTTTTATGCCTTTTTGGCTTTCTGCCGTCGCACGCTTTGCCCATTTCCAATTTATTTCGACAAGCTGTTGTTTTGTGCAGCTTGGAAATTCCCAGTTTGTGCCTTCTTTTTTGTTTTTTGTTTTTACACTTTTTGGCCATCACCGTGTCTGGCTATGTATGTCACTGACTGCATGCCTAATCAGATGCGAAAGATCAAAACTTGACCTGGTCGGAAACTGTGGGGCGTGTTTGATTTTCATACCGGTGTACACATCCCAGCCTTCGACTAAACACAGGTTCTGTTTGGGAGTGTTAACGTGTAAGAACGCGACAGGTTAGGTGAATGAGAACGTGCAAACTGAGTTCAGTTTGCTATTTTCACAATGTTATCAATTTCATCACCATCATCAGAATCTTCGACAGTGGTGCACGTGACCTCAGTGTTCTATTTCCTCTAGCTCACTCATCGTCAGATCTTTTTATATGACCACCCTAATCAAGGAAGTAAACTGGATCGCTTGGGCTTATAACTCCAATCGTTTGAACCAATCAATTCCGCATAATCAAACTGAGAGCATTCAAGTGCATAAGCTTACTTCTTTTTTGTAGATATTCAATATCAGTCCTTGATCGATTTGACTTAGTGCCTGTTTTGCTTGATTTAGTTCTGACATACTAGATCCAAACGGAGCGAAGACTCGCCCAGTGGACGCTTCCGTTACCTTGTTTCCTGCTCGGTGAATTCCCTCAAATCGATCCTAATTGGGATACAGGGTCTGTCAACCAATCACTTACTGGTGTTCTTTATCCTTTGATCACTGAATGGAATCGGGTGTGGATTGACAGACAGACAGACAGACAGATAGAGAGAGACACAGGAACAGACAAACATTAAATTGCCGTCCGAATCAGCGAAACCCACAACAATGACATCAGAATGAAACCCTACGATTTGTTATAAATCATCTTGGCTGGAAAAAGTGAAGAGCGGAATCGGCGCAAAGTCGAAGCAAATGGATTCACTGTTTACTAGAGTACGTGGTGCAAGTATCACATGAGTATTTGCTACCGTATGGAACACAGTTTATCTTACACCTTCAACCTTGCTCCGTTGGCATAGTCGTTCTCGGAATAACAACATGTGCTTACCTTATCACTTAGGCAGATGAACAGTCAGGCACCGGCTTTGTTCGTTCTTTGGCAGTGTGTATGAGTTTCTATCAACCCAGTCAATCACGCCACTGGCCACTTTATGACTAACAGTCAAATCTCCAGGTTTTACGACTAACAATACTTATCCTGCTCAAGAATATCCTGAATGGCACAAAAATTCGTGATTTGGTTACGGCGACCGCCCCGACGAATTCCTGTTTGAATGCAAGTTGCCTATGCCAACAATCCGATCGAACTCCGATAAGGGACAATCAACTGCGGAAGATTTCACCGTGCTTTTGTGGACAACTGGAGCACTGAATCACAGGATATTTGAAAGCCTCAAGGTCAGCAACACGGCTTTGTCATGAACCCAATACCCTAATTGCTAACACTAACAGGTGTGGAGCTTTCTTTTTCTTTTATCTTTCACTTCCTTTATTGATGAAACAACAATGTGCATCGATTTTTAAGAAGAGGCCGCGGCCAACAGAGGGCTGCCAAGTGGAGAAGTTGTCAGGCGGTGGAAGGATTCGAACCCACGATCTTCACATCCAAACGCCACGACCTTATCCGCCTGGCCATCGCCACCGCCGACACTTGTTGTCCTACGAAGGCGATAACTCACAGTGATGCAATGAATCCTATCGACAGTGACCGAGAGAATAGTTTGTGTTGTTGCTGTTGTATTTACGTTTCCTTAACTCAAAGACAACGGTCCAAGAGACTGTTGATGGAACGTACATAACCATAAGTGAACTTATGCTATTAGTTTAGGTACTCAGGAAATTCCATGTTCCCCAAGCAACCAAAGTATTATGAACGACAGGAAGCGTCGGCTCGCAACATCTCAACGTCGCCCGGGGACTTATGTTCAGGTCCAGAAATGTGTTCGCATTGTGACCGGCACAATGTTTATGTTACTGAATGATATAAGCCAGTTGGAAGTTCAGCGATGAGCGGGCCTGACCAAATTTTTGCACAACGAACTCACAGCCTTAATCTGAGTTCATGTCTGTTTGCGGAGCCAGTCACGTTACTTGTCAGCTGATATTACTGTAAATCTCACACCCGGATCTGGCCGCATGTATTCGTTTTTCACCTTCTGCTGATGTAACACTAACGGCTACACAGTCTAAACAAAACGTCTGTCTGTCTGTCTGTCTGTCTGTCTGTCTGTCTGTCTGTCTGTCTGTGTACGTATGTATGTGTGTGTATGCATGTATGTATGTCCATTTTGCTCCGGGTTCGATTTCTTAAGTCACTAATGCAACTTATCCGTTCATCAGCAAACGCTGTGGCCACCCTTCATTTTGTTTTGTAATTCCGTTAGAACTATTTCTATCTCGCCCTTCCTCGGCCACTTAAAGAACGACAAAATTGTACGGTAGAGATCAGTTGGTTATCCAACTAACCCAACTACTTGCTTACTACTTCTTTTAGACGGCATATTTTGTCATAGAAACATTGTTGCAGGTAGATAATACACAATGCTCTCATGCTGTTCCCTTGTGTTACTGGTTTGTCACGCTAAACCAGCGTTTTGAATGATCGTCAGTTACCCAGTCGGATTGCCTTCACCATGTGCTTAATGTACACATTTTGAGCTGAAGGATTTAGCTGTCCGATAAGTCAATCCACAAAACCTTTTGTGTTGTGATCTACAAACCGTTCAGCCTAGCGCAATTGACTCCTTTCACTGATGGCACAACATTCAGTGTCTTTTTTATGAAGCGGATGGCGGAGAGGTTTAGACTGTCAAATAGAGAAATGGCCAGAATCGAACTCGTGGCACCTAAAATTTATTCATATTGACCAACTGACTTAAATGTTGAAATGTGACCCGTCCAGTTGATTTGCAATAGAAGAATTTTTAGCTGACTGAGGTTAATGGGCTTGAGTGGGAAAATTCAGACCGTTCGGTTGGTCACTTGATTTGTTGTAGTCAGTAGGTTTTGCTTACTGATGGAATCATATGACCGGTTTCTCATATATTTCTGCGCCTCGGGTATGCTTACTCGCTACTGTCTCACCCAGTCATTCTAATGCGTGAGCACTGTTTTGTTAGTCTGGAGGTACAACGTGATTTCAATCGCTACTAGCGTAGATACACAGCCCACTTACGAATCGGATCCGTCTTCCGAATGTTAATCGTTGTTGGGTAGCTTCGAACCAGTGTGAAACGAAGACTGACTGACCGGCTCAACTACTGCGTTTCGGACATTGGCAACAGACATCCCTTACTGTGGCTCGGTAGCTTCGATTGCCATTAAGAAAGTGACCAAACAAAGCGAATTTGGACCAAAGATATCGAAAGACACAACCTGACATCCCTACCAAAATAGTGCTTGAAAATGAGGCTACCACGATCAGAATCATCTAAATTGTTGGCCAGAAAATGCCATCACACAGGAAACCATTTAAAAGAGCAAACACCACCAGCACAAAGAGAAACCGTAATTTGTTCCTTTTTTCCTTGTTAGCAGGTGTGTACACATTGGCCAGTCAGAACAAGAACATGCCGGATATGATGCGACCATATGCTATCACGGGCATTCTTCCTTCTATCAGTGATACTGGCTTCCTGAATGACAGCTCATCGGCAAATCAAAACATCGTAGATCGCTTGGTAATTAAGATAAACAGCTTCGGCATGCGGTTTGCGTAAAGGTGCGCAGGTTCAATGTACTTCAGGAGTCTGTGACTCTATTCATCCTTTGCGGTGATCAGATAGAAATAGCCGACAATTTTCAGTACCTTGTGAACTGGTTGCAGTCGCAGGTGTTGTTGGAGAGGGTTCAAATCCCGGATCGAGGGAACCAGAAGAGCTTTCACCAAACTACACTACCTGTCACTCTTCCATGAAATCTGGCTTTCGTGCGATGGGAATGCTCTAAGGCTGTCTGTTTCCAACCAATCCTGTCTTCGAAGCATTGCTCAATTCTGATGGGGTCATCGGGACCTGAATAACCAGGTAAGCGGTTCGTGTAGAGTGCTGCTAGCTGTCTTTTGATATATATATATATAAAGTGCGAACAATCTTCCACAGTTTACTGCAGTACCCATCGCTACACAATCTGCCTGATGTGATTCTTTTCAATTACAACGTGCAGGAAAGTGTTCTCTGTATTTTCTGATTTAATCCCATACTGGAATTCATGATCACCTTATTCCTTTATGACAGCTTGAAACATGATCGAGGTAGAAGGAACGTGCCTCAATAACCGCCAGGGCCCACTGCACTGGGAGGGGCGAAGGGTGTAAACAGCAACCCTGGCAGTGAAACTTGGACTGGCATAGAACCACATGAAGTCTCGCCAGATTTGTTGTGATGACGGACCGGGCAACGGAGTGGGGAGTTGCCGTGTACCACCAAAGCCACCGGCGAATCTGAGATTCGATTCTCTGCCGTTTTTTGTGAAAGACGGTTAATCCACTCGACCACAGCTGGCCACACATACGAAGTGGTTTTTTGTAGTAGAAAAGAACGTCGTAGATCTGAATAATCTCTTGATTTACCACACCCACTGTCTCCTTTCTATGAGCATATTCTATTCCAACTACCGTCAGGACGCAGCTGTTCTATCGTTTTGTGATTCTACAAATGATGCTCCGGTAATCAGTTTCTTGAATATTGGTGTGCATTGGATACTTGTGTTTTGAACTTCTGGGTCGAAACTCCATTGGCTATGAATTGGACGGCCTTGCAGACCGTGGAAGTACATAATTGAACAGATAAAACTGACATCACGAACTAGTCTAAATGATTGCGGTCTGCACGGTCGTTTATGGGCGTTTGTGTGTTAGATTTGCCACCAAATTGACGGGTTCCAAAACGTCAAAAACCTATAGGTCTGCAAAAACAGATTCCTGACAAAGTACTGGGTGAAAGAGAATATACCTAAAATCATCTAGCTAACACATCCAATAGTAAGTTATTTTGGATGCAGAAATTGCGGGCCTGTTGGAGCCACTCTGGGTAAAATTCTCTTTAGATAGTGCTTCAGGAGAGGTCAAAAAGAGTAAAACGTTGCTGCCGTTGCTGGTGGCATTTCAGAGGTGATCGTTACTTGGCTGTCCATGAGAAAGTGGCATTTCCCTCGACTTTCTAAGGTGATCAAATAGCCAACTTCGTAACATTTCAGTCTCAGAACCACAGATTCAAACCGCCGCCCCCGCTCTTCAGAAGTCGAACTTTGAATTTCGCAGGCTTCAGTCGGTAGCAGTTCTTTTTCTGAAGATAAACTACACTGTTGTCTAGTTATTAGAAGAGGCGGGTGGCACAAAGCAAACTGAAAACATTTTTTCATTCAAAAGCAGCGCTATTTGTGAATGATCTCAATGAAAAAATTTCCGGAAAATATCAACCATGGTAACCGAAATGCCGTTTGAGTAGTACTTGCAAAGATTATCTTAGTTTGTAAACATTTTATAAAACCTTATACTCGTTCCATTCATACGTAGTACATGATGTAAGAACTCGACGCTGAAGCTCACTTAAGAAGCATCGCTGTTGCATGAAATGTAACCTGACACGACTATACCTATGTTAGCCAAAGTTGTTGCGTTCATTCTGACGCGGTCACCTGTATTGGATAAGACCGGCTACTCCTGTTCACCTCATAACGCAGACGCACGCGTGCACACACACACACACACATAATCTGACTGAGGTAGTTAGAGCCAGGTTTTCCAATTCCATTGGGTCATTTTCTCAAATATCGGCGTAGTTCGTTTTCCCCCTATCCTCGCTACTCTTCTCAGTCCAGTCCCACTCGCATCAATGCAGAAACACGAAGCCTTTGAGGATGCTAAGACCTTGCACGTTACTAACAGAACGTAACAACAAATAGCACGGTAACCATAGTGAAAAAGTGAGAACAACTGGGTTGGATCGGGACAATCACTGACACTTCCTAACCTCTCCGATGGGCTTGGAATCTATGGGCAGATCCATGTAGATTGTACAGTGAATGATATTTCGTGTTAGAAATTAGAACCAATCGTTTTCAGCTAGTTGTTCTTGTTCTTCGTGTATTTATAATACAGATTGCTAATAGAATCAGCCTAATTGCAAGAGGACGCTCGATGTGCATGCCAAAAATACACGACCATTTTGCTTCGCTGCGATGAGACGCACAACAGTGAGGCGTGATTATGCCCGGAAGAAATGGACTGACCGTCATGCTCCTCGGCGCTCAGCTGAACAACACTCGAACTGACAATCGGACCGACTGCAAGCCGAGGATAAACACAGAATCAGCCAAGCATCCTCGTTCGCGGACTGACTGAAGGTGGTCTCATTTTGTCACATACTCTAAGGTGAGCGGTCGGGTGCATTCAACAAAAGATCAGAGAACAGACAATGAGCCTTTTGGACGGAGGGCAATCGGGTAAAGAACACTATCTAGTGCGGACCTATATGAACTATTTGATCATGAATAATGAACAAACTGGCGTGCTGCCTGGCCAGAGGCCATTCGATCGTTCTCGCTTGATTAGGCTGGGTGGTACTGAACCAGAATCGAGATGACCGACTAAAGCCAGTGATGATGGTGACAACGATAAAAATAGGTTTCAAAACACTGATTAAATCCGTTGAGAATCCGCATCGATCCCCAACCGATTCAAGAAGTAAAAATACCGAACAGACCGTATCCATAGGATGATGATAATGATTAGTATGCTATTTTGATTACAAAATCTGATGTTGCGGATAGCTTGTTTATGCCAGTGGTTTGTAACCAAATGGAAAAACAGTCTGGCTGAGTACCAAATCTCATTAGCACAGGATTACAAAGGCGAAAACACTGAGATCAGTTTCATGCCAGTTTTGTGCCCCGGACACGACATCGTTGAATGATTGGATGCTTATTTTTTTCCGGTCACGTTGGAAGCAACGTAACAGCGATAATTCAGTACACTGTTATTTGGTCAATTTACTTTTGACCAAACCGTTGCGTTATCGATCAGACGGCTATTGAATTTCCAGGAGGAAGTCGATTGTCAATTCATAATTGACTTCCTCCGTCAGATTCCAATCTCTCGCGGGTTTTCATAGTTCAATAATTTCCACTAAGTCCAAGAGCCTTTGTTTTTATCCATCCGTGAAGGGCCATCATCCAAACCACACAAAATGCCAAATTTCATTTAAAAATCTTTCGTCGCTCCGTTTGGGGAAACAGTCTAGACCTTACACTTTAGTAACGTGTAACTTCGGGTCGATTTCCGTAGTTGATGCACACATTACACCTGAATGTCCTCATGATAGCTGCCAAGAAACGTTGCAAAGTACACAGACCTTTGTATATCGGAAACGAATATGTTCCGGATTGTATCCAAGACGAACCATACAACAGCGTGGGCAGGAATGTTTCTGATGGATCGACTTTTCGGTTATCTTGGGTAACCTTTCCAAGGCAGGTTTACAATCAAATGATTGGAGAGAATAGTCTGCAACCAGTAAATATGTCCTTTACCGGTGAACTAGAATGGACGTTTTCCTTGATATTTCTCTTATGAATAGTCAACATTTTTCCACTTCATTTCAATCCCCTGTTGGTTCATGTGCTCACGCTCCAATTAAGGTTCTGTCCAAGAGTTAAAGCGACACGGGTTAACGACATACCACGCAATGCCGGGACAGCAAATTTAGCAACAGACAAATTTGTCCGCCAAACGTTATGATGTGAAATGAGATGACAGGTCAGACAGGTTTTACTTTTTTCAAACACTGATGTCTGTGTCTCTTGGGCCAATCTTACAAATTATTCTGTTTTGTGTTTTAACTTCTGCTGTCCCATTGGGACTCTTTACATTCGCCACGATTGGAACGAATACGCATATGAAAGCAAACATTACATAGTGGTTCAGTAACTGACAAAATAAATTATAAAACGCTACCCTAATTAAACTGTATATGCACGTAATCCACTGAAATATAAAATTCATCAGGAATCGCATAGACTACTTAAATACTTATGTAGAGATTCGTCTGTACGCAAGAATGACGCTGTGGATATTGAAGCCGTCAGTATATTACCTAATAAAAGTCGGATCTCCCATTTTTCCAGTCATTAAAGATTTATCTTCACAAGTGCCTTCTGTTCCTGTTTCTGCTCCCAGATGTTTACAAAGAACTGCCAAACCCCCAAAAGTCCGGGGGATCGGGTAGCCTACTTCCTACAGTCCTCAGGAACTGTGTGACTATTGTACGCTCCAATATTACCTAAAGTATTTAATATTTGCTTGTGGGGCAAAAAATTCCTGATTGCAAGTGGAAAACTGCCATAACTTCCTTAAGATGAGTTCCTCCAAGTTTCGTCTGATCGCCTGTACTTCAGTAGCTTTAAAAGTTCTATAAAAATTACCCCCTCGCCATTCTACATCTCTAAACGTTTTTGATTCCCACCAATTTCTTTATCTGTCATTCAGTTCCACGCCTGACTCCCCAGTCAACCTAACACACTACCTTTCTTTGACATTGGACAACACGAACGACCCAGTTAGGATCTGCCTGCTTGAGTATAGTGATCATTTTAGTAGCGGCATTAGGAACCACTTGTTCTCGTCCTTCTCCCAATCAATTGTACAGCCTCCCCAATTTCTCTCCTTTGAATGTTAATTTCTGTAGCCGACAGCAATTCACGCCTTACAGTGGTTTCACTTTACCTCTCTCTCTCTCCCGAGCGCGCTACCTTTACCCGTTTCTTTATTCTGCTCACGTATCCACCACCCCAGGCCACACCCACAAACTCCTCATCAAGAACACAGACGATGTAATTTTTGGTCTACCGTATTTTTTTAGTAGTAGGAGATTGAATGAAATAATTCACCATGTGATATCATCGCCCAACTCACCATAAAGAAACCATGGAAGCACTGTACAGCTGTTTCATCCTTGTTAGGCATCATCAGCAGTGCATATCCACCGCGCCCCAACTGGGACGCGAACCCGGGACGAACGATTCTGAGTCGAACGCCTTAGCCATTACGCTGCCGGGCAGGCTCTGAACGGTTTGTTGAACTTCACCACATGAAGATGTTGCACCTATCCGTCACTGATTTGAATGGTTACTGTCCGTTAGCTCACAGCGACCGACCCCGTATTCTTGTAAAACTTAATTTCTGGCCCATACAAATGGCATTATAGAAATTTCAGACTGGCCCACGGAATATACTTCTACATCAGTCCCCCTAAATGCAGAGACGCTATATTTTCCGCAATGAAAGCCCTGAAAAGCTCGGTTTTGATGACGCTTACCTTTCAACATCACTCAACCATTAATATTCAGTAAGGCATGTTGGCCTGATATTAGGTCGAAGTGTTACATGGCCGCTGCAAGTCAGCAAAATCTTTCCTAAAAACCAGGCACCTTTCCTTGTGTGACGCATGTCGAACCCCATGCTGTACCTGTACATCTTACAAGACGTTTTCTTTTTCCTGTGTTCTACTTAATTCACACTACGCCTGTCCGATGACTTGGTAAAAGTTCTGAGATTTATATCCGGATCCCTGAATTACCTATCTTCTTGCTGCGGCTTACCCAGTTATCCGGTCGCTGAATTCATCACCTCCATAGAAATACTCACTGACCTCTTACACCCCATACGCGAACACCTAGCAAGGGCCTCGGTCACTCGATCAGGTTATAAACAAGTTCATGCATGTACTCGGGCATGCAATTATCCTACCATTCCTAGCTTCCAGGGTTCATGAAGAACCCCGAAACTGGATATTGCAACCAAAAGAAGTCCTAGAGTGAAATCTTATCAATATCCCACGTTCTTAACTATTCGCTATACAGCTTTTGTTGGCTTTGAGAATGTCTTTCGGCTATGTGAGAGCTGAATTTCTGCCCTTCAGGGTGCATAAAGTATGTGCTTGACTTGACTTGGCATGAGGAACGTATGATTCGAAATGAGATCGTTCTCTTGGCAGTGAGAAGTGTGCACCACGGTAGCTAGAGGCGAGAACAGTTTAGGCCAGTCCCTGGAGCCATATTATTGTTATCCGTCGTCTCGGTAGCCCTTAAGAAACAATCAGTCGTGGTTGTTTTGACCACATGTGGGGAAATTAGCCTGAATTTGAAGTGTACTAGTGACCTGTAATCGGAGTAAGCGGATCAAAACCAACTTTTCAGGGGACCGCAAAAACCGTACCGTGAATGGGAGAAAACAGAAAAAGGTAAGCTAAGTGCAAAGCAATGCGTTTGCTTGGATTCATAACCTACGTAACAAGTTTAGATCAACTGGATTGTAAGAGGACGAGGAAAGATCACTTAAACGGCCCAAATATGAGATGCTATTTGTTGAGTATCGTCGTTTCTCTGTCTTGAAATCTGCTCTGCAGATGGCCGACCCCATCTCTAGATCATTATCGTCCGTCCCCGGCATCTCAAGTGAAACCAACCACAATACACCGGCGGACAGATTTTTCCTTATTGGGTAAAGTCATTACATATTTATGGGTGGCTTTGCTTCCATCATTACGCTCGTGCGATTGTCATCATGTTATCGGTTGTCCGCGTCGTGCTTTGGTTGGTTCATGCTGTCCAATGCATTTTAACTGATTCAGTTCATGGCGTTTTTTGTCCAATCCGGACCCCTTATCCTGATTGGTTGGCCTTCGACTCGCGCCGCTCCTACACATTGGTCGCAATTTGTCTGCCACGGTCCAGCGTCGCCCAAGCACCGATAATCAATGAAATGGCTGTTAGACTCGGGCCCAACAGCAATCACTCCATCATTCCCTAACAATGATGACGCGATTTTGCAATGGGACGCCTCAGCAACGGATCAGTAAAGGTGACTTAACGTATATTGTGAAAGCTTTCTCTGGTCATAAGCTGGGCAAGTTCAGGTTACCAAGTTTTTTACAAGATACTAACAAACTTACGCATACTCTGGAATACCATCTTGCCCTGTGTGATTGCTTCATTCCAGGTGAATAATCCACATATTTGCAACTCCAATGCAACCAAACTGTGAGCAATGCAACCTAGATGCAAGTTCGTATTGCGCTAAACATCCTACACTAATCTCACCTAATTTGAAAATTTCTGAAAAACTTTGCATCGTTGGTTAGTCAGAAGTGCAGAGCTAGTGCATCGGCAGTTTTCGGGCTGTCACGTGTGGTGTGTATACACAGCTAGGTCAGCCTTCAAATGGAGATTCTCATGTTTCTCGCCACCGCAGGTCCCGTGCTCGTTTATGGGTGAGAAACTTGAACATTGCGAGCTGAAGATACGTTAAGTTTGAAAGTATTTGATCACTTGTGTCTACTGCTAATTTGGCGAGCAAAATGGAAAAGAAGAGTATCAACCAATGAAGTTGACGTAAACGTCATGATTATTTAGTTTTGCGCTCTGACGTTAGAACTCTCCCAACAAACAAGCCGTCCCACACTTTGTTGGGAATAGTATTTGGGTCATGGTGGTCGGCCGAAAAAACTCGTCGAGGAGTTACAAAGTCTAAATTTAAAGTCCATTTTGGTCCCAACTGCAGCGCTTGGTCCGCGATAATCCACGATATCCATGAGCCGATTTACTGTTTAGCAGAAGACGGTTGCGTAGATGTAAATAAGAAAGCAATATTGGTCAAAGTTAGCCTCTTCGACGCTTAGAATAGTACAAAGCATTTGAGGACTTAAACTCAAAGCAGATCGATTGGGCCAATTTTTAGGGGATCGGAAATTTTTCGCGATCGAGTTTCCTGTTTTATTTAATGTTCCATTCAAAATAAAGTCATTAAGTAAAATCTGATTATCTAATTTAGAATAGTTTCCCGCGCCATCGGGTGAAAATAACTCCCTGGGTGCAACGGAAAGTAACTGCATTAAAAATGCATGATTTTGGAAAATCTTGTCTCCAGGCTTTCATTTAAATGCGATGCGAAAAGAACTGTGCACTGTTCGCGTACGCGAGTTGCGCGAATAATTCTTTCGCTGCGTTCAGTCGTATAACCTCCTTAAGTTCACCAAACACTCAGGTTTAAGCACCAGATATTCTCGCATTACGGGGCCTCTACAGTAGCTTGCACAGCACTGACTCAGACACTCACTCGCGCGGCTCAGCACACCTACCTGATTGCGCCTGTTGTACTTGATTCGAACAGTCATTTGATTGTCGACCTTGACCTGCTTTTTTATCCGAACGGCCACTCTGACTTGGCTTGCACGAGATGCACACGTTAACTAACTTAATCACGTGTACGGCCACCAAGTTCGCAGTTACCATCAGAACAAGGAATAACACCCGAATCAGTTAGAACTGGCTGGACCATGAAGACGTCCGAAACATAGAAGCGTTTTGCCTGATCTAATGCATGAAATGATGCTTGTTGATCTTGACAAGTTTTCTTGCAATTCATTGGAGGCCAACTGATTTGGGAAGGTGAAATTCGCCATGGTGACTAGTCAGTCTATTAATGTACCGGATATAGACACAAGTTTGAAGTCTGATTAGACTAAGTTGCATGATTCCTGATTGTTTTAGTCGTACGAAGCAGTACTAACCTCACTGTGGACAAATAATAAACGAGGCTAGATGTTCATTGGTGTTAACGATTGCAACACATTAATATATTATTTCGGAGGCACGTTGAATGGCTTTGAATTCGATATTCTATTAGCCATTGAGGGTACATATATATGGTGGAACGTCCGCCTTCCAATTTGTAAGTTTTCACTATTCTGATTGTTTGATCGCACCAAACAGTGTCGTGTGACCTGCACGCAGAATCAACACACCAAGGCACTGGTGTAGATGACTTGCAAGTTTAAACAGTTGCTGATTCGGTCACACACTTGCATTCAACTCCAAGGAGCTGAGACGATTGATTGCAAGCACCATGTCGAGTCTCCATCATTTTTGCTTGACCGGTTTCGTCCAAAATTCCTCTTTTCTTTTTCATGACATACCGGTTGGGTTACCTCCTAAAAGTGCAAGAAATTTCTATTGATCGAAAATAGTTATGGGAATCAGGCGCAGAATTCTCCTTGGGTTATCATATACAATAATTCCGTTTTCTATGCTATCTTAGGGCGAAGTTAACGAAAACTATCTGGAATTAATGGATTCATTTTCGCTGTAATTTGAACCTGTGCATGAATCCAAACCAGTACTATGTTGATCACGTGGTACACCGGTAGATCACCCATTTCCGGAGAAATTGCCAGAGAACACGATGCAGTTGCTGTCATTTCATGCACTAATTTTGGACTGAAATGTTGGCCTACTGGGTTAAGGTATACGGTGCGCTGTTTCGGGAGTCAATATAGACCCGCAAAACACTCCAATTCCGTATGATTCACAATCGCGTGAACTCTGCACGGATTCAGACAAACGGAGTCTGTCTATTGAAAGTAGATTGGTGGGAAACTTGGAGTGACGGGCAGGTACGGAGAGAGAGAGAGAGAGAGAGAGTATATATATGCGTGTACGTGCATATAGCTGTGTGTGTGTGTGTGTGTGTGTGCATTTCTCAGTGGGTAATAAATGCGTATGATAGTTTGCCCGATTGCAACATGTACAACTGCAAATTGCTTTGCTTGCGAAAGCGAACCTTGTGTTGACCGTTTCGTTCATGCCCATTTATTCAACCGTAAATGGGTAATTTCCAGGTGCACACTGGCCAGTTCACTCTGCGGAACTTTTGCTCAGCTAACCGGAGCGGCTCTAGGTATTGCCTAGCCGAACAAATATTTAGATCTCGGGTAATTAGAAAAATTGTCCTATTTTAACTTGGTGATCGATGTGTAACGTGCAGGTGGCTAGGAATTTTAATTTACGGTTACATTTCACGAGCTATCAGAAACATCCCAAAGCATGAGGTGGTCGAATATCAGTCATGTTTTATCAAAAGAATATGGGCATTGAAGAACGGCATAAAAAGAAATTGAAATAGGAGACAGATTCACGAAATCAGAACTCGACACAAAAGAATAAAGTAACATGAGGTTAGTTGTATGGGGGATGACAACAAATCTTGGGACGCAATATGATGGCCTTTTCCGGCTTGTCTGGTCTTCTCCAATGCGCTTTTCAAATCACTGTGAGTGGAAAAATTCCGTCGCGAAAATACATCCCGTATATCATCCGCCACAATCTTAAAAAATGAAAGGTGCTCAAGCCCGTTGTCGACAGCTCACTAGTTTTAGTCAAATAAATCATCGGAAGACCACATTCTTTCTTAAACGCATTCCACTGCCTATTGTAGATAGTTCCTTTATAGCAGATATTAGAGATAGCGGATGAAACGAATACCCTTCATTGTGCAATTTTCAGCTTAATATAAACCATAATTCACTCGAACACCAACACGAATAAAAGTGTTGCCTTTCAAGTATTATAGGTGCAGAAAAATGACGGCCGTATGCGAGAACAGAAATTATCTGTGACAGCGGTATTAACCAGAGCATTTCGTGCTCACTTTAACCAGCACGCTTGATGGTAACGCACCAGATACTGCCAGGTAGTACCAGTTTGAAACAAACAGCACATTTCTGCCGAAACACATGGTGAATGTGAGTGAACTGAAAACGGCTATTGTTTTATGACATCCCAATTCCACAGATGTTGCGTCGATTTTAATGACGGAGAGAGAGATGGCAGGACCGATGTGCGTAGCAGGCTATGCGTTTTAGGACTGTATCCGTATCGATAATGTGGTCAAGCCAGTAGCTAGGACATCAAAAAATCAAAGCTGCCGGAAATCCGTTTTTCGGATGAGTGAAGTATATCAAATTTAATACCTATGCCCTAGGTGCATACCAAAGACTAGCGCGGCTGATTATGTAGGGCTCAATCAAAGTACAAAAATTATCAATACATTCTGATTTTACCGGAGGCCCAAAACCGGTGTTTCTGCTCGCCCACATATGTGGGTTTTGAAGGTACATGCAACCTGACATGTCATGCGGTTCGCTAAAGAAACCAACAATGGTATGTCGGTCCGCTCCGATTTTGCACATCTCCCATTCCGTTCCACAATGATTGTTTCAATCGCTTCGTGAACAAACATTACTTACCACACAATATTACCATTGGCACCATCGTCGCACATCGCAATTCTATCTCAGAAGGCTGTGGTTTAGAAACTACAGTGGTTCTAGCTTGAAGCCTAGTGATCCAGTGCTCAACCCCGCTCAAACAAGGGCTGTTAGATAACACTGGTGTAGTGACCCGTTTCTCTCGTTCACTGCTTGGAACATGCAACACGAAATCGTGATTTTACTCCGTGCTTTTGACATCCGATTTGGTGCAGCAATTGTACTTTGGAACCTGATGACTTGGGATTTCCTTTTTCTCACACTGTAATGGTTCGTTACATTCTGTCGTCACTTGTGCTTGTTAGATAAGTTTAATGTTCAAGCCAAGCTGCACTAACAAGGAGTATACGATCTATGTGATATCACAGACATGAATAGCCATTGCCACATACAATCAATCGCTCTCAGACATGCATGTTCAGGGAGCATGACGAAATGGCCCACTTTGACATAGGACAGAACACCCAACGCGAGATTGAACAATAATGCAATCAAACCCCAAGATTGACTACAATCATTCCTACCTCCGTGAACTATTTATAACGCGAAAAATATTGAACCGATCGATAGAGATTCCTAAAAATACAGTGTGTTAGAGAACTGAATGACTGTGGGCGAATTTTGTTCCCATTTATTCTCCTGAGCTAACGTTGATGAGCCGTGGAACCACCCCGGAAGAACCGAAACAAACGTTATTCATGGAGTAGTAAATAGCCACAGTGATTGTTATTATGCTATTTTCGGGGCAGAGTTGGATAGTTTCATCAAACATATTCCACTTAAAAGAGTTTAAATAAAGCTATAGAAACATCTCTCACGTCTTAAAAATTGTGTTATTGTATTGAGAATGCCTGAGCAGATCTACCAGTATCGAATAACCACAAGCGATGGTTCATTTAAGGGTTTCCATTTTTATCGAAGCATACTAATTGCTGCTTGAGGATGACCAACGAAAAGTATCTTCATTTATCCTGAACGCTTCTCTTGCCACCTCGATTACCGATCACGCACTCATACACATGCTCCGTAGGTAATGAGGCTTACTACTCTCATACGGAACAGTTACCCATTCAGTTGCCAGCTGTTCGACTTAAAATCAGCCTTCTGGTCCTTTCCTAGTTGATATATATATATATATATATATATATGCAGTGAGTAGTATCTGGGCGCGTGAACAAAATTTGCCCGGGAGCACACGACCGGTTTCGCGATTATTGTCGCTCGTCAGGTATGCGTACCGGTACTCTCTTGTCCAAGCATCCTTCTACTTATGCACTCCGAATTGGTAAGTCTCACCAGAATGGAATTTGTGGCGTCAGGAGTGTGTATGGGAGCTCTTCGTCGAAGAGTCCACAGAAGAACTACAACTGCGATTCGTTGATAATTCTTTGTCAGTTGGGCTGAGCCAACCTCAAGAACAAGGGCAGAATGCCCCAGAATATAAAAAAATTCTATTCTGGTGAGACATATATATATTATATATATATATATAATACAAATATATAACGCACACACATGCACACAAAGACACACAAAGTCACTTTCGGATGTAGCTGTGGGACGCAAGAACTGTATTCATCATTCCATCTGGTGTCGTTAATCGTATTTCATTTCATATATTGATAAGAGCACGAATAAATGAAAAGGAACAAGTGCATTATGCTGGGCCGTTTTCAGCGTCTATCCAAGTAGTTTGGTACAACCAAATCGAGCCAAAAGCAAAAAAACAACATGAAATGGGAATGCTTTATCATCACGCGAACAGGAGAATAAAAACGAACCATCCATTAAAAGTCTTGATACCCGTTCGATCAGTCAGAATGGATTTTCACGTCGCGTAACTTGTCACACTCGTTCTGAGTACAGAGACAACTCGACTGAATGGAAAGGTACCTAAGCAGTCGGATTTCTGATTTCACTATCATCAAGATTCAACATGGAAATGATTCGACGAAGTCAAATAACCACGATTGGAGACTGGATACCGACAGCACCTCGACATTTACAAAGGACAAAACATCCGTTTGAGAAAGTGTTTCTGATCACTTAAACGGCAGATAACACCAAACCCAGACAGTGGTGCCCGCCATTGTGGGAACATGAGCAATTGTATGTGACATTATGTATATCGCGGGTTTATTCGCAATTTCGGCCTTAAGTTTCACCTAAGTTACTCCAGTTCCTTAATCAGCTTTGTTTGTGGCATGCACAGCGCGGCACCACGACAAAATCGTTCTAACCTTGTTTCAGTCCTACGGTATTTACCAGGGTAAACAAACGGAACGGATTTTGATTAACATACCCCATTCTTTTTTGTTCTTTACCTGTTACCGAAAATTGTCTGTGATTTGGGTCGTCAAGACACTATCACCCAGGTTGAGATCACGTGATTTTCATTATTGTCACCGCGACCAGATACTGCGCATTGTCAACGAAACAACTTACCTTGAAACTGATGTACAGTACTCTTGTGAAATTTTTCATTTTGCTTAACAAGACAAAAAATAAAGGAGAAAAGCACTTTGCTAAACGACAGCCAAAAAATGTGTCTTCCTGTCAATAGATCACTTGTACATTACAGTGCAGTTATTTTTCGGTAACTGAGGCCTCATAGATCCCAGTGGATGGCTGATGACATTCAAGCAGGGAATGGAAGAACTGCGATGCTTGGTGCTACGCACATTGTTCCCTTTTTTCTTTAGCCAAGATTCCGATGGTACGTGGTCTGTACTCGTATTTATGCCCTATATATATATATATATATATATATATATATATATATATATACCCGTATTTGTTGTGGAACCACTGAACAGTAAGCCTAATACTGGATCAGCCCACTCAGATGTTTTTACAGTGAAGACTGACATTCCTATTGCTATCAAAACGTGTCAGGAGAAGCAGAGCAACACGTGACCGACTAACAGTAATTTAGTTTTTGGAATAATGTCACATTCATAATTAACAATTCCGTTGCATTGTGACACAGCAGATTGTTCGAATCCAGTAATCAACACTATTATGGTTCGTTCTCTTTAAATGCACACTTTCACGTGATCGTTTGACCAAGTGTATCAGCAAACTGGTGGCTGACTGGTCGATGTTGATTTTGTGTCGTCAGAATCGAGTCAAGCACACAAGCGATTTGAGCTCCTGGAAGCACACGAACGTCGTTACATGTGCACTTGTGAAACAGTCGTATGAATGAGAGTTTGTGCAAATGGGTCTGCCTTCATGTTTGATTACTAATGGTGTACAGATTTTTAAGAAACTGGTGTCAAATCAACTGAAATACTTTTTTTGTTTAGGTGGGTGAAAGTTCTTGGGAAAATTTAATGGAATTTATTGGTATAAGGTGACCAGAATTTAGGCATAATGAGCTTGACTATTTATTTGTTTCAGCTCAGAAGGAATACGGCATCCAGCATCCAGCATCGTAGATCTTCGACGCGATACTTGCCGATACATAATATAAGGACTATAAATATTGACGAATTAATATACTTATGGTAATACTAACACCAGTATCATCCATCATTTTTATTCTTTCTAAGTAAATGCACCATAGTTCTGGAACTGGACTGTGACCGCTGTTGGTTTGTAGACATAGGAAGTGACCGGTCAGGGGAGGAGTCGAACTCACGACCATCACTTACGAACTCTGCGACTCCATCCGCTTGATCATCCTCGGTGAACGACCCCAGAAACCCTTTAGTACCTGGACGCCGATCTTCTGCGGTCTGAAAATCCTTATGACGCATACAAGTGCTGCATCACTTAGTATTGACGTCCGATGTACCATTGGCAGCTTGCTCTATTTGCGTAACGACTAGGTCTTTAGACTCAGAATTGTTTGTCCCGAGTTCCTATCCCAATTCGGAGAAGGTGGATACACACTGGTGATAATTATCACCGAGATTGAAAGATGAAAATCTACTTTAAGGACTGGTGGTTCTTGCGAACTTTAAATCGTTCTCCATGGAGTTATGCTTTAAAAAGGTGATGATGAAGACCAAAAGTTTACTTCCGGTCGAGCTGTAATTCCGCTGGCATTTGTTTCAATTCTAGTTTCTTAACTAAGGAGTTTAATATTGTATGATTAAATTAAACCTCTTTTTTGTGAAGAAAAATAATCTGCCAATGACACGGTTCGTGAGTCCTGGCTGTCCTGACTGTTAAAACTTACACTAATGATTAGTAATTGATTGACAGTTTCTATACGAAGAGGACTATGATGAGTCGTTTGTGAAATCGATAGGCAGATTTGGAAGAAATATTTTCTGTCCCTATTTTGTTTCAGCAACCAAATTTTTATCAAAATTGTGTGTAATCAATACAGAGCGTAGCATCCCACTTGATAAAATACGAAAATTTAGTAAACTAAGGACTAGCACATATAGTCCAGTTAAATTTCAGAAGACACCCAAGCGCAAAACAAATTCGTCACTCTCATGAGAACATTAACAATGCGTTGGTATATCCTGTGCGATTGGAAATGCACTGAACTACCATCTATCACGAATTCGCCCGTTACTAACCAGTATCGTACGTGAGCTAGTGTCCAAACCCTTGTCTGACTGGTTTCGAACAGTACTCGCTGATTTTTTGCTGACTGATCCCGTCGGGATGTTTGATCTGACGTTGGGGTTCACTGTATCTAACGTGTGCATTTCTCTATCTCGCTCGGTTTTATATGCTATTTTGAATGTCTCGCAACTTTACAGACGAGATCGAACTAAGCGTTTACATAAGGAGTGCGTTATTCAATAACAGTATAGAAAAACCAGTCAACGATCGTTCAAAATCACGAGATATTTCGTTGATCTAACCGTAGGACTTATCAGGTCGCTTTTATGCCGGTAGAAACAATCACACTTTGTAAGTGTGTAGACGTCTACATATCACATTCGACCGTAAAATTCGACGAGCACAAACAGACAGTTTGATTGAATGGTAAGATTACAACAGTTAATCAAACGTAAAGCTATTCGTAGGCAAAGGCAGTCAGCAAAAACCAGTTAGCCCTGTGCTCGATTAACCTGCTGGGAGCCTGAACAGAATTGTCTGCATGACAACGGGTCAGCATTGATCAGCATATCGTGCGAAGTGTCGATCGATAGTTCAGTGCACTTTCAGTCACAACAGTTATCAACGGAAAATCTGAAGCAATTATTCTCAAGTGCAGATTTTCGATCTCCTTTGGAGAGCGAGACCAATTTGTGTCGCTTCTGAATACACTGAGGTTCACTTATTTTGGTGTCGATCAATGAATAGTAGATATATGTACGGAGGATTAATCAACTCGATGAGCGAGAAATCACCAAGCGTGATAGAGTCGATTGTCAAGGCGTCTGAACACTCCACCAATGGTTTA
Organism: Fasciolopsis buskii; assembly: GCA_008360955.1. Taxonomy (NCBI): domain Eukaryota; kingdom Metazoa; phylum Platyhelminthes; class Trematoda; order Plagiorchiida; family Fasciolidae; genus Fasciolopsis; species Fasciolopsis buskii. Next base: position 318,362 of record LUCM01000100.1, read on the forward strand.
TTAGCAGTGATAGATGAGTGGCGAATTCGAGAATCAAACAGGAGGCTGACAAGATGGAGCTTCGCAACAATTAAAAAACGACAGAAGCGGAACTGATCCGGTTGGTTTTGTAAATTAGTTTTTCTATCGCAGCTCCGATCGTCGTTGTTCCACAGGTTTCTGGATCAGTCGCTTCGCTATTGCTTACGGTTATCTGAATTCTCGCAGTAGAATATTTCAGGAAGTAGACCTTAGCGGGTGGAGTTGAGTTTCATTTGGAGCTATGGAATTCGGTTTAGTCAACAAGTAACATTGACAGTGTAGGCAGCATAAAACGATATCTATTCCATTTCCCACGTCATTCCTGAATTGTGTAGGAGAAATTTCAGATGTCGATAAATCGCTCCACTTTTTCACAAGATCTGGGAAATGTAAGGCTGTTCGTACCCTTTAGGGTGGCGGACAGGACATCGTTACACCCTACAATTTTTATCTTTTATCCTTTACTTCCCTTTATTAACGAAATAACACTGTACATTAATTTTCAGGAGGGGGATAGCGGCCAACAGAGGACTGCCAAGTGGGGAAGTTGACCGGCTGTGGGAGGATTCAAACTCACGACCTTATCCGCTTGGCCACCGCCGGCCCGTGTGAACTAGCAGATCGCGTTTCCAACCAACGGAAAAGAGGCCACAATAGATTCCTTTTGGATGGCAATCACAAGCAGTTTGACACAGTTCCATAATAGTGTGGGAAATTCTACGGCAACACGCTCAAGGTCGTAGCGGCATAAGATGTGTATTCGAAGATCGAATGGCATGTTTCGGTTTGTGGTCGACCAGTGATTATACCCGACTGCGTTTGAGCCTTTCTAACCCTTTTTGACGTAACTTCCGGTTGGATGCTTTCCCGTATTGTCTGCCGTATTGTGATCACTGAACGGGATTTCGGTTGGCTAATGAATAGTTGTGTGGCACGGTTTGCATTGATTTGGATCCTCTCGAAAATAGACAAGCAGGAAAATATGGGAAAATATAGAGCCATCTTGGTGAGTGCATCCAGTTATCTACTGTCAGGCGTGGTAAAACTGAGTGGACAGATATTCTATTCATAGTCGGCGGAAGATGAAACAACTAATCGTCCAAAAAATGAAGTAAAAAGCTACTGACATTTTCTTTTTGGGGTGTTGATACCCTAACATCTCTCTGTCCACATCTGTCTACAACAAACCGGCAATTTTATGTACTGAAGTAAGTAGCAGTATTATTCAAAGTTCTAATTAGTATCAGTAGAGGAAAAAAGCAAGAACAAAAATGCTTCCATTTGCGGTTTGCAAATGAAAAATGGTCGTGTTGTGTCGTTTGATGAGTTTAAAAAGAAACTACCAGTTTCTGCGATCACAGTGACGTATCCCCGCACCCTTCCAATTTTTGCTGCTCGACTGAATATTTAATCCATAGAATTTCTTTGTTGATTCTAATTCCCCTCGTCTGGTTATCTTCACTGGCATTTCCTTATGCATACCCGCTGGTGATTTTACTCGGATTAAAATTAGTCTCCTTAATCCTTGCGATCTAGTAAACACGCTTAATTTTTCAAGAACGCATTTCGTAAAATTTTTCTAGTCAGCAGTCGAAACTCTCCTCTTTTACCCAAGGTCTCTCGGTTTTGGGTTTATCTGACTGCGGTTCATGCAGGGTTTTGCCTAAGACTTACGGTCCCACCACAAGAAAGTTCGCAAAAACAGACCTTTTCCAAGATCAACTTAATTTCTAATGAAGTACTTAACCATAGTGACTTGTCCTTGACTTTCGACACGGTATCCCCGTGTTTTTGAGGTCCGTTAACAAGATATCATCACTTGTTTTGAAATTTGCAGCCCTGTCAACACTATTTGTATCCTACCAGTCCCTTTCTCTTCAGTGTACCTTGAAGGATGTGGTCGTTGGAAGAAACTCGCGTTCCATAGGTCGTCAGAACCTACCAAAGTGAAGCTGCTACAACCGAAGTACTCATATGCAAGCAGCATGCTGAGTCGTAAAATCCATCAGCCTACCTGGACGCTATTGAAATACTTATGCAGAGGTTCCGAGGGACAGAAAATTTGCCGCTGTTGGAATCGGAGATTTCAGTCTATTAGTCCATAAAGTAACTGGACCTCCCGGTCCCCTTGTCACTGATTTTGGCTTTTCATGCGTCCTCCCTTTTTATTATTTCCAATCCCGATGGTTACAAAGAACCACTTCCTCTTGATTCAAAAGGACCAGATGGTCTTTGCGTAATGAGCCTCAGGGATTGTTCGGGCAAGGACTCGTCTATATTTTCGACATATTTGGTCGCTGCCTGAAAGGTTGGAAAAATCCCTCACTCTTGGAAGACTGCAGTCATCACTCGTGCTCCTAAGAGGAGTTGTGCCTTAAAAGTTTCCGAAAAATTATTTCGTCCCCACATCAAGTCTTTAAACGTCACTGATTTCCACCAGTCTGCTTATCGATTCTTGCGTTCTACTGGTGATGCTGCTAATACCGTGACACATTTTATTCTTTCGTCACCTGATGTATACCCCACCGGAGATTAGGTGACAATATCTCACGCGGTAAGCACCAGGCAACCTAATCTCAACGACTTTTGAACTGCGCTGTCCAGACAGGGAAACAGCTGAATCACCAACAGTGTGCCCCTGTGACATCTCATCGAATTCTTATCTGGTCATATTAAGTGGGCCAGACTTGAACTAAAATCAGCCGTTTATCTTTTCATTCCACTGCGTTCCGATACACAATTTGTTTTTCCCTGAGTTCTGCCCTACTAGCCTTTCGCGTCTGCCTTAATTTTCCCAACTCATTTACAGAAACACTAAAATGTAACCTCGGGATCTCTTATTCTATTGCAGTGACACATTTCGCATCAGTATACTCAACTTACCACCTGTCAGCAAGGTAATGTCTACACTGAGCTTTCCACAAGGTCTAGTTACAGGCATCTTTGTGCACATGGTTGAGTTTAGGGTTGTCCCGATAGTCCGAATCTAGCCCGTTTGTTTTAAACACCTCGAACTACGCAATACTCTAATAAAAATAACAACTGTACTAGAAAGTCATAACGATCCGCTACCAGTTAGGTATGCTGAGTCCATTGTTTTCTGGACTCAGGATGTGTAACTCCGTTATTCGAAGCTGAATATTGTCCTGCTCCCCTCTCCAACAAAAAGAGAGAATAAATCATTGACTTGACTTGGGAAGGGTGATTCTAAGCGCCCATTTTCAATGATCGTCTTTCATTGTCTTTTGAAGTCTGCCAATTTCGGCATTTGCCTTCAAAACATATAGGTCCAAGACCATTTTGTCTAACAGCTACCTGAAGACATGTTTTGCCCTTCACGCAACCGCACCCAAACTTACAGACCATAGCCCAGTACCAAATGCAGTTTTACCAAAAACGGATTATGAAGGACAAAAGAACAACAAGTCATTAGTAATCCACACACACACACACACCGTTTGGTTTGATGAACTGACAAAATGAGTAGCTGATCTGCATTGAAGCCTACCTAGGAAATTTGCAGAAATACCTCCAACGGCCCCGTGCAACCCCCTTACGGCGACCTTACAAATGTCGTTCTCATCACAGAACTCGCCTCTCTGTTTTCTGATATTCCCATTGGGATTAAATCTCTTTGTGAACTGCATCACGATCGCGTACTGGTGGGGGGGGGGGGAAACCCCCCAGTTGAGACAAAACTGTACAAAAATTTCCCGAGTAATAATATTTATTTTAGAATGCGTGGAACTTGCTTTGTACTTGTTTGTCCATATATCAGTTTATAAATGTTTGTATGGTAACATTGCGCATCTGTTTTTGATGCAACCCAGTCAAGACATTGCAGTGAACTGCAATACGATGCAATAAAATCGGAAGCTCCGCAGTGCAATAATGAACAACGAAGTTCGTATACGCAGCATAATCAGCGACAAAAATACCCACCGTCCAATATTACTCATTGGTGTTTAGTTTTATGATTCACTGTTTCAGCGGACCCATGGTGAAAGTAGATTGCAGTGACTCAGGTAGGGAAGTGCTCGAAAACAGTCAGCTACCCGTCACGGGTTTGGCCTTCGAAGGATGGAACTGAACCCGAGAGAGAAGTAAAAAAGCACGATGAAGCAAATCAACGTGCATCACAACCGCAGAGTTCTGTCTCAGTAGCACACTTTTTATGGACGATCTATGAAGGGGAAAATCGGTGGGATGCCGCAAAATGTGTGCACTTCGGAAACCTGAAAATTTATCGTTTACACGTGCACATTCGATCCTTGCCGCGTTACTGTTGAGGCCAATTCACGTAGCCACGGAGCGATGGCACGCGAGTGGTAAGAAGACTATCCAACCTCTCAGAGCGGGACTGAATGGAATCAATGAAAGCAAATTGCAAATCAAGTACAGAATAGACTGAGTAGTGTACAAACTTTTCATGTCCATTAACGTAACATGGATGAAATGGTTCTTAATTTGTCGACGTTTAGTTTACGCTTGAAAAGCCAGTCTCGATGAACTCATCCATGTGTCACTAAACAATAAATTTTTCCATACAACACTTCACATGACCCACTGTATTTTCCCCACACTGCGAACCGAATTCGGTTCCGATACTGATAAGGGAGAAATGATTGCAAATAAAGTCGTGCACTAGCAAGGCTGGTTCAACCCTCAGGGTTTAAGTGATATGTCTGGTAACGTAAGAACTTCCGTTCAGTATCAGAGTATGCTCTTCCGAGATGAGGTAATTCACCACTATACGAGGTTTTCATTTGTCCAAGAGCTACAGTTCACAGGTAATCTCAAAAAATCAAGGGTAGGCCACGAACGTATCCGTTTGGCCACTGCCTGGATGTGAAAAACCAGGTGTGATTCAGAGAGCACGATAAGTATGTAAAGTCAACCAAGAACAGTACTGTTTGACAAGTGTCTTATGCACATGACTTGAATGAAAATGAGTGAATTGAGGATTCGTCAGTATACGATAGATGGGGGAGAATGATGCAACTTAACCAAAACAGATCAGTGCGAGAACATTATTCACCAAATGGTAGTGTGAATATCTCTGCAATGCATTGATTTACTTATATACAAGTCACCGGACACGATGGGTTGCATAAAAAATGAACATCAATCGCCCGACGACCCATGGCCACCAGAGGAATGTGGCATGGGTAAAAGGTTTCGAACTAGAGTTGGCTATTGTTGGACTGAAAGAAATTCATTTTGGAGCGCCTAAACCGGTCCACAAACCGTGAAACGTCTTATAAATGGCGTCTAGAAGTGGGTCACTATGCCACATGCAAACGATCGTCACAAGTATCAGATAAAGTTGAAACCAGTGATTTAGCGCAAATATACTAAACCTTTTTATGATGGGACTTCAAGGCTATAGCGATTTTAGATCTTGCCAATGGGAAAAACAGTGCATTCATGAGCATCCTATCACCAGTAGGACAAATTAAGCCCGTTCCCCATCCAGAAAAAGTTCCCAGTTCATTAACCAATAAACAGTTGTTTTTATCCCATCCTGACAATGCTAGACGGGACGTAGTTTTTATGGATCGGCGGTGTTCAGGTGAATTGAGTATTCTTCACAATGAGGCAGATTTTCCAATTCTAGATCTGCCTCTCTCTTCAGTGGTGGATGGCAGTGGATTATCTCCCTACTCGTTATCACGCCTTCTTCCAAGTTTAAGACCAAGGATATTCTCTTGTTTTACTCGTCTGACATCCGTGCACTTCTTTTCTCGCTGGTTGGTTCTGTGGTGTCACCATTGTCTTTGGCCTACCTGCAATGACTACCCAGCGAATCCCCATTGACTCATTCACACACACACACACACACAAACACAGAGGGGGAGTCGTTTTTTACCAAATCCGTTATTCACTGCTGTCAATAGAACCATTTTGCACTCTTTTATCAGTCCGAATGGTTCCTACCGAGTGGGTCTGGAACTCGTCACTCTTATTTCATTTTTCCCATGTGGACAACCGACCCCGTAGAACAGAAACTTGATAGTTCTGCTTGTTCCGAGAAGCCGTTACGGGATTCACCGAAAATGGGATCAAATGCTGCGCTTTGTTTTCCCATTGAATAATTACCGATCCATTTATTCTCGACTCCGTTCGCTGTTTGCACTCATTTCTGGACAGAACTGTACTGATACATATAGCCGCTAAGGTTGCCCGAGCAAACACAATAGACTGGTTAGATTTGATGTATCGAGTCAGTTTGCCGGCCGTTCGGAATTCGAAAATGACCCTGGAGATTTGGGCCAAAATACCAGCAGCATTCGTTGACTGCTGAATAGACAGCATGCTAAAGGCGGCAGGACCAGCTGTCGCATCCATTATCGAAAGAGCGAAATGGGGACATGACACCACATCAGTAGTCATGTTTGTTTCCGCTTATTATTTCCCTGATCTCCAGGCCCACAACTGATGGAAGAACCAAACTATTGTGTATCTGTCTAACTTAGTGATACCCGAAATTCCCTCTTCCAAGCCTTAGAAATGAGTGAAGAAACGCGGACTCGCCCATTAAATATAGCTGTCACAAGGAATCGGAATGCGGTTCGTGTGAAGCCGAAAGATTTCCGACTGTGATTCCACAACCGGTGCTAGCTACGTCAAATTAGATGAAGGATGGCATGGAGTTCCAAGCCTAATCTTCCTAAGACTGGGGGTCGTTTACGTGTTCCGAGTAAACTTTCGTACGGTAAAAGCACGGCAACTAGCCAGAAGGCTCCAGGAAGCGGAACATCCCATGCTCCGACCGTAAATTGCGGCGGAATTACGCATCGAGCGATGTGACGACAGAGCTATCACGAGGCCGCATACTTTTAAGTCTATTGGTCTACACTCCCTTATCCTGATTGGTCTATTTCGGCATGGCCTTGTGCGCATACATCAAACAGCCATGATTCACCGCGCTGGCTTTGATTAACCGATTTGCGTTTTATTACGCACATGTGTGTTCTTGTTTGTGCGTCCGTGCTAGTATCGCCTAATGTTATGTAAATTGACCGCACACAGGCAAGAAGGTATGAATAGATGCACGCGCGCACTCCTGTACATCTTTGCCCCGAAGCATGCTCGAACTCACGCACGTATGTGCGACAGTGTTAGGTGAGAGCGCGGCGATAGTGAGACAGACACACGGTCACAGGCCGAACGTGTTAGCATCTAGCAGTAGACTATCCCAGATGGTGGCGCATTGTTCGCATGGTCCGCAGCGCGATCGCGCGTGTGTTTGGCCTTGTTCCGCGAACTGCATGCAGAAATCGGGGACCGCAGCGAGATCTCAGTGTGTGGTTCTTTTTATCATCACTGCGTTTGCTGAGGCGTGCATAAAGCACACAGGCGCGTACGCACGCACTCACGCTCACCGTTCTGGTTCTCATTCCATCCACGCATTGGTCAAATCGCAGTTTCTGCATTCCAGAATTTTAGCGACCTTTGGAGATACCAGCTCCCATTCTTTGTTCTGTTAACTGGATTCTCACTACTGGATTTTTCTAGTGGATTATTCGACGAAGAAAAGTGCCAGTTCCTTTCTGTGCCGTCAGTCCTACATCACCACTGTGTACCGTTAACCGGTAATAGGAATCCGCGCACATACCTTTGTTCAGGATAAATAATCACTCGGAAACTATTGCAGATAGCAGCCTCTGTCACGTTATTTGTCCGCGCCGTGATTAGCCCTCTACCGGGAACATGCTGCCCAAAAAAAAGCGGTGGGCCGCGGCGATACGCAGTTCACCTCCGGCCTGTCAACCACCCCCAGCACAACATGCGTCTGCTCCATCGACGATTCCATCGCCAGGTAAAACTCAGTGGACTTCTCACTCACCAGTACCAAATTCCTCATCCAAACTGGTTCCCCGACATCAGAGCCCTCCAAGCTCCACTGCGCCTCCTTCAAATCAACAGCCCACATCAGTAAATACTGGGTATCAACCTGTTGGTCCGGCGATTGCGACCACTTCGACTGCTTTTGCTCTTGGTGGGAATCCGGCACCAGCCGCTATTGGTGTACACGTGGGCGTTGGTCGTCCAGGGGGCGTGGTTTCAGATTCCGGACTCCAAGGCTCCAAGCAATGTCCGCCTCTGCCTATCCGTACTACCAGTGAACTTGGTATGAATACTATTAACAATTTGATTCCAATCTCCAGAACAGATTTTCCTGCTGGACTGATCACTGCTATTGCTAACAGCACCAGTGGTAGTAGCAATAATGCAGTTGAATTGTTACAGCAACAATCGGAACTATTACTACAAATCCTTCCGCAGGAGTATCTACTGAGTTACGCGCAGAATATTGCAAAGTTCACTACTAGTAACAACAATAATAGTAACAATATTAGTAACAGTATCATCAATAACAGTCTGAACAGTAATCACCTTAAAAGTGTTTATGATCACGCTGCTCGTGCGCTCGCCTCGCAGTCCAATTTGGACTCCGGACTGAACACGAAACCCATTGTCGTTGAGACCGGAGTTCATTCGGTTCCTCCGAATTCCACCTCTGCGTCGTCGTCCTCCTCCTCCTCGTCATCATCATCGTCGTCTTGTGCTCCATCTGTGTCTTCACGTTCCGGCCAGCCACTCAGTTCACCACACCGACCCGACTCATCTGATTTTCCTCTAACCAGTAATCCAATCGCATTTCACACCAGTCTGGTGTCCAACAGCAGTTTTACCGGGCCACAACAGCATTCCGTTGGATCCCGGCCCAAGCCAGCGGAACCAGTTAAGGTTACCCGCGCGGCCAACCCCGGGCGTGTAGTGCCTGCCCCAACAAATAGTCCGGTGTTCTCGCAATCTGCCGATTCTCCGTCCCACCGTTTTTCGCCGAGCAGACGGCTCAGTACCTGCGTGGACAACGTTCCCGGAGTGACGGCTTCACATGTGACCAAAGTTTGGCCACCGCAACCAACTACGGGCCAACATCCGGGAGTCAGTGCAGCTCATCATCCGGCACAGACCCAATTGCCCGCGGTTAGCTATGATCTGTCCACACTGTCGGCGGTGGTTCGACAGGCCGGCCTGATCCCCTCGGTTTGCTCGACCAATAGAATGGGTCCGCCGAGTAACAACACCACGACTTTCCTCCCGCAATGGGACAGTGCTACCCAGTTAGCTTTTTTATCGCAGCAAACTGGACTGACTGACTCGTGCGGACGCAAGTTGTCCACTGGCTTGCTTCTTCCGCAACCCTCAGGTGTGTGTACTGTATCGCCTAGCTTGGGCACATCTACGACCATTTTGCCGATGCATTCGGGAACCAGTGCTGTGGATAGTCAGAACAGCTCTACTACACACCGTTTCAGTGGGTAAGCCGCTCTCACTGTTTTTTGCTTCCCTGTCTCGTTTTCTTTTCTATGTAAACTTCTATTTCTGGGCGTCTGTGGCTAAGAATGGCAGGAACCCGTTTCTCGGGCATCGCTGCGTGGACTATTTTCACGAGAAGCTTTGCTATCTTCAGCAATGCTACGGGTGAGTTAGCCAGCTATGTGATATCTTAAGACTCAGCAGTGTGAACAGCTTTTACTGACATTCGTCTCTATTGTCGCTGCTTTTAATGATCGAAAAACGCCAACAAAAGCAAGTTCAAACGAATGGTTTTCCACAGCCTGATCTTGGAGTGTTCGCTTATTTGCTCTGTCTCCTCTATGAAAAAGTCTAGTTTCACTAGGAATTAACTAAATATTTTGTGGCACCATGGTGTCCGACTGACGAACTAGGAGGATTGGGCCATGAATTACACTTGTGTCTGGGGTGTGGTGTTTTTGTGTCAGCTGAAGACTGCTTGACAGTCGGCTGGTTGATGATGTTAAAATTCGGGTCTGGAAATTTCATTTCCAAACTGATCGAAATTTATTCCAGATGAGGTAAGCGGTAGTTCATTGATTCGCTTTCGCATCGCGGCCTCGAATTGACTAACGATGGTTAAAAGGTCACCTTCGGGGCTTCCCGTGAATGTCGTGGATTCCAGTCTTCCCACCGCCAGTCGCGTCTTCCCTCTTGAAAAATAACGTACTGCTGCGTCTTTTAGGAAGATAGAAGAAAACAAGAAAAAGAGATAGGCATGATGGAATGATGCTAAGTGGCCTGATGGCAAAAGCAAAAAAAACTGCTAGATACTGTGGTCTGCTTAGACGATAAACTTCTGCTAGTGCCTATACACGTAGATTTGACAGGGAAGCTGGAAAACTACAAAATAACTTTCTTTTTGCTCCATTCGGTAGGCTCCATTTGACAACTTACTCGCGGACGCTCTGTCATTTGGTGTTCATCCGTCCCCGTCTGCGTGTACAGGTTTATTTCCTGGAAAAATGAATTATTCATCCGATGGTGTTCTGACCGGATGACAGCCGATCGTCACCGTACCTTATTCCAAAAGAATCAGCTACTTCTCTTGAAATTTTAATCGATAACATCGTGACCTCGATGGGAAAATGTTTTTGATCAGTGCGTTAAGCTGAACTGTCGTAATCTCATAGAATATAACACTGGGCTATGATGAACAAATTTACAACCACTGGAACCAGTTGGTCTTGTGCTCAGTTTCACTTGACTCCCATAGTCCCAACATCCCATGAGTTGGTGCCCGATCAGTTACAACCTGATTTAGTTGTTCGACTTGCTGCAGTCTCTCCTCGTCGTCGGTGTTGTCAAGTGGACGCATTTCTTATTACATGCTTGACAAATCAGTATAGTGGTCGCGGCATGCCCCAAAACCTCACTACCCGGAGGGGAAGGATGAGGCGGGGGACTCCCAATCGTAACTATGACTTCAGTTGGCGCAGAACAAAATGAGGTCCTAGTAGGCCAGGTGTATCAACGAAACGGGTGACAGCGCAGTCTACCCGGCCGATTGTTCGTTGTCTCGTTACACCTGTGCCAGTTGCTCGCCCTCTTGCTGGACATTTTGTGCGCACCGGCAAATCACAGCGTCTTTGCGTCAGCACCAATCACTCACTAACCTGACATCTGTTTTCGTCTATGTGCTTGCCTCACGGGTTCTGTCAGCCTCTGTTGACCGTCATCATCGTGCACACCCCGTTCCATCTTGCCGCGCACTCGAAAGTTCAGAATGAGCAAGGACCAACAGATAGGTCACTTCTCTTGCTCGGCCGATCACTACTAAGTTGTGTTTATTTCTCGTATGCTTCAGGTTATTTGTTTTGTGCACTGGCACCATTCACTCTGGTAACTTTCCAGCGCTGCTGGTCCGCAAATTGTATTATCTGACAAGCTAATAGGCGAAATTTTGTGTGTGTGTGTGTGTGTGTGTGTGGGTGTGACGTCGAGGATGATACCAGCACAGCGACACCAAAACCGATAGCCCAACCGAGGTTCAAATAGCCGTACAGAATTGTATCGCTAAAAATTTTCTTTCCAAAGGCGTCGTCATCTGTTAAATGCGACCACACACCGTATTCGTCTGACAGTTCTCTCTAAGGGCCAAACTTATCAAATCCTGTTTCCTTTATACTCGCAGACACGCACGATAGTGCTGAGCTACTCAGTTAACGCTACAACCACATCCCTATTCTTCTTGAATACCTTCTTCATTATTTCGCAGTTGTCGAAGTTAATTGGATTTGTGTCCAAAGTATTTAGAATTGGTTAACTGCACGTCTTTCACACGATTTAGCATGTGCATGTCTGGTCGAGAATTGCAGGACCCTGCACAGACAAACAACACATCTTACAGTACGCTTAAATTTCCCCATCTTAGACATGATATCGGATGTGTTGGCGAAATCTTAGTAAGCCAATGGTACACTGGTTTTGAATAATTCTGACATTATTCTTATCAACCTGTGAAATTTGTTTCTTCCTAACGAAATACGGTGGCTCTTGGTGCCCTTTTGTCTGCCACCTCTCCCCGGTGATGCATCGCTTATTTTCTAAACTATGCTGAGTGGCGTACATAAGACATGCAACAAATGAACGACATTCTCTTCCTTCATTCATTTGGCCCTGATTAGGACTCACATAGTTCGACCGCTGTGACGTGCTTGCCGTATTGCTGATTCTGGGACCGGCCAATGAAGTACTTTGATGTGGTTCTTTAACCCGCCATCTTTGTAAATGCCGTTAAACAGTTAGAAACCAAACCATGAGTCAGTTTGCCAAGGTTTCACCTTCCCGTTAGATATGCATGATCATACCAGTGTTTAGCGATGCATTCATTTGGCGTTTCTGTCTACCCATCTCTTCATCAGGCTGTCAGTCCATTATGCATCCGATCAAAGGTAAACTTTTAATGCTGGAGTGAATGACTTGTACAATGAATAGGTTCACTAGTTTAAAAACGAATAACAAGTGGAATCTGAAATAAGCGAAAGATATCTCAGGATCTGACAACAAAGACGGTTACGATTCACAAGTAAATAGACTACAAATACAGGTCAACATCATTCCTGTCCATGGGTGATCAGCAACGGGAAAGGAACCCAATTACAAAATACTAGGATGATTGACAGGTGACTCTAGACACGATGAGATGAAGACAATGTTTTGTGCTGGGAGATTCCCTACACGCCGCGAAATGTTTTTTTACGGCGAAATCGGGCACGTGGTTTCGGAGCTTCTAGTTTGGCCTTTGTGTTCTTCGGATGACCAATGGGCACAGAGGACGAGAACTCATGAAGTCACGTGCACAAGACCATTTACATAGACAACCCGCGGTTTTTGCGCAAATCAGACAGAAGGAGAGATTCCTTACCTTGTTAAATCGAAGTTTGATGTGTTTGTATCGCGGTACTTTGTGCGTTAAAATAATTTCCGGTAACAGACAATATTTACCGGGGCTCTATAGTACAAACCTTAGGGCCCATTAACGGGAATCCCGCTGTTTACGAATGCCCAGTGAAAAACAGGGTGGGGATTTCCTGTTATCAAGTTCACCTAAATCAACTAAATCTCTCGTTGACCTTGCAAAAAAATCGAAAACAATGTAGTTTGTTTATTCGTGGCTAATAAAAACAGAAAATGGGGGCTTATCGGCGTTAAGGGAGAACGGAGGTAAAATAGCTCATTGGGACATTCCTGACTTGTCGTTGTCACCAAAAAAGTAAATCGGATGCCTTTGGAGTAGCCTCGGAGGTCGTTTAGCCTGAGTATTGTTACCTTCTTTGTGAAAGTTTGTTAAGAAGAGCCGGTCAGCGACAGCCTTCATTTAGACAAAAAAGCAATAGTTCGGAATGGTAGATTTTTATTACATAAGGTAAATTATGCTACGAGGTAAATCACATGGCCAAAATACAATGTAGACGTAAGAGCCAGCTTATTGCTAGTACTTTAATAGATACTTTGTGAGTGGGACGACGGAAATTGAGTGTCCCAGTTTTGCAGTCTGGGACAAAGAAGATTAAAAGATAGACGCACAACATCTAATGAAGGAAACGGTAAGGACGACGATGTACGGGATAGGAAGAGAAATTTACGGAAAGAGGAACTGCCGAAACCAGCGCCGGTGAGCGAAAAACAAACCAGTGTTCGTAGTAAAACGACAGCGAGACAAACGCCCGATGATGAATCAGTGGTTGCAGATTGAACTTTAAGGAACGGTCGTCGACCAGCCAGATGGCTTCTTATTGAATGCGGTCTGGAAGAAAAGTAGACGTAGCTTCACTCCACCCGCAACTTTGAGCTTCCTGCAGCAGCGCATGAACCAGAATGCAAAAAAGTGATGCGAGACAGAAAACCAACTTTAGGCACACCATGAGAAGCCAGTTGAGATATGAAAGGAGACAAGCATAACGAAGAACTAACTGACAAACCGGGAGTGGAAACCGTGTCTTTGGAATACCATTCATTCTAGTCAAAAGGAAATATGAATGATGTTTCAAAGAAATTTAAAGTCGATTTTGGAAGCAATAGCTGCAATATGGCCGTTGGAGCTCCGATATTTGTTCAAGGTCGAAGCCTAAAGACCGTTGATACAGTATTCGTGATCGATTTTGGTGTTTTCATGAGGAGGAGTGGGGTAAGAACGAGGACAATATAAATTGGCATCATCGACAAGGGAATGGGTTGGATTGGAAATAATGGATAGAAGATCATCAGCGAATAAAAGGAAGGGGGTAGACGCAAACACTGAACTTTGGATGACACCAAAACTTGTAAAAAAAGCCGGGAAAGGACTGCTTTAACTCCAGCGAAGATAGTTCGCTTACTAGGGGAACTTTGTCCACGATAGAAGAACTGGGGGGAGACCCCACTCGTGGGAAATTTGGCCGAAAGCCTTGAACGCGTCAAGCGAGATCAGGTGTGTTTCTTCGCGGTTATGAATAACGGGGTCGGAATCCATATTGGGGATCGCTCAGCAGTCCTTTCGCTTTCGGGAGCCGAACGTAGTTGGTCGGGGATGGGAGTTCTAAATAATCGCGCTAACAGTTGTTTGGGTCAGTAGGATCGCTGCGTCCGAAAAGCAGAACGTTTCAGCGAAAGATAGAACAGCAGGAGTACATTCTTCGAACAATGGGTGGTAAGACCTTTGGACCGGGCCCTTTTTTCAAACGTTCAGAGGGCGCAACGCTTGGCGAATCCTCCTGTTGATAATGCGATAGGAAATGAGAGTAGTGAGAAAGGGAACCGGGGTTGCAAGATGATTGGACAAAGTGGAGTTGGAGACAAACCGGGGTGTGAAAGCCTCCACTTTCACTGACAGAATTACCAGAATTACATACAGGAGGGAAACTGGAAAGGTGGAAATTGCCGTGGGCTGCTTCGACAGAGGACCAAAATGTTCGACTCCTGGTGGCGGATGGAAGTGGGCGATCTGCCTTGCAGCGTTCTTTGGCTCTCTGTATGGTTGGTGTGTTCCCATTTCTGGCTTTTATGTAAGGGTGGTAGCAGATGGGAGTGGGGGAGCGGCGAAATGTGGAGTGCCCTAAGGGTGCAACACGAACTCACGCAGTCGAGTTGAGCGGTGAGACAAGCTTAAATCAATGTGGATGATTATAAGTTGGGGTTATGAGATCATCTTTGCGCAAAGCTTTACGGCCAGGATGAACTTATTACTGACGTAGATGAGCTTTAGGGCTAGCGAAGGCTCATGCATAACGGATGCCTAAATTCTTCGGCGTTAAGGGGCGACTTTAGGCTTGATCCACACGGCTGCATCAGGCCCTTCGAAATCTCACAACGGTCTGTACCACAATTAATACCGTGGGCATGCCTTCGTGTCAAGGACTTGGTGAGGTGTTTGACGGTGCTATTCGTACTCCCTTTTCTTACTGCGATGCAGTTCTTTTAAGTGGGTAGAATAATGCGCATCAGGTCGAACATTGCATGTCTGCACAGCACAATAAATGCCACAGCAGGAGTTGAGATGGTCTGTCAGTTGTTCAAAGTTGAAAAACAGTGTAGAGGGAGGACAGGGAAGTGACTACAACGAATGAATTATTTCTTGTTTATATTATCAGGATATCATGCGGAGCCGGTAACTGTCCGAACTGGAAGGAAGGTTAAAATGAAAAAAAATTGCAGTAAATCTGATGGTTGACCTAGTTATGACGAACGGGTGCACCATGATGATAGCAATAACCTCGGGATAACTAACCAAAATCCTCTGGAACTGAATCTCATTACAAATGGCAAATCATGAGATAACAAAAATGTGTATCAAAGTTACCCGCGAGTATTCATTTAAATTGAGCATCAAGGACCATCAGATGGCTTGAGAGACTATCTTTCGATTAACTCAATTCTTACATTAGGCTTGAAGCGAAATACACGCACTAACTAGTACTGTGTAACGAATTGAACTAAGGAAATGAGACTTAAAAGTCATAGCGGCCGATTTAAGTTTCATTTTCCTGAAATGGAATAGGGAACTGAGGGATTCAAGCCACTGGAAACTGATGAAAGTTTTCACTCCATCTCCTTATCATTTGCAATGCGACTAAAATCGAAACGAATGCCATCTTGTACTCCGACTGTCTGTCCCCCGAATTTGGGAATCAAGTAAAACATGTTGCATCAAATGCTGTTGTCCCTAACTGTGGCCCGATAATCTAGACAATCGGGTGGTGGGAAGCAGTGGTCTTTTGTCGCTGGTGATCAAAGTACATCGTTCAGACAGTTTTGATGACATGTCAAATACCGTCAACCTCGAAGTTCTGTCATTTATTGAGGAATATGAACCTTGGTTTGTTTAGTACACGGAATACTCTTTCGTACTCTTGAATACATGTGGTCAGTAGTTCCCAGCCATTTTCGTTCGGACCGTGGGCAGGCTAGAGAAAATCTCATGCACGATATGAGTGAAGTCTTGGCAGTTCTTTATATCCCAATTTTAGCGTGCGATGAGAGCAGTAAAATAACTCTGCCTCTTATTTGGAGTACAAAAATATGGGAAGGTTGCTTCAATTTACCGACTGATATCAACTGCGAGAAGACTATGTTGAAGGTCACGCGCATCAGAAAGTTGGTGAAAGCCTTAAGGTATTTAGCGACAGAAAATGTTCACTTTAGACGGCCTTGATGGACCCGTAAAATGATGGCATGATGCCTAAAAGAATAATTTGGATGTCAGTTGTTTAGGTTTTGGTAGTGGCTTCATTGTTGTAAACGGAAACCAATTTCATCCCCCTTTTTGAAGAACAATGACTGACCGACCATCGTATCAGAGCACTGAATGGTTTCATCCCTCCAGTGATTCTGATTTGGCGGCATGACAACGCTAACCTTACTAGATCATGGCTACTGAACATAATTATCAGTCCACACTTACAGCCGATTGAAAATATCTTGGTTCTTCCGCCCAAGAGCGTTGGTCTGCAGGAGAGAATTTTCAAATGTCATTCTCGATGAATGACACAAAGTCGAAACTCATATAATTGGAAATAAGCCTGAACGATAAGTTGTCATCAACAGCAAAAAGCAGTTCTCTTAATTGCCAGATTTTCTTACTTGTCCGTCCAGGGTAGAAAGGTTAGTGAGATTGCACGCCGACTGGGCTGAGTCATGGTCGAACTTCCTGTTTATACTCAGTTCCATCAACCAAAATCGTTCAGTTCGGTGGGAATTGAAAAACAGTACAATCCAGCAACAAACACTTTCTAACCTCCTAGGTTTATGCTGTATCCAGACCTTTGAGTAGAAATACACTTGTGGTAACATTTAAATACGCGTATATCCAGGGCTCGGGCAGCTTACGCTGGACTGAAGCACTTGTGGCGTCGGCCTGATATTTCACTAAAGGTCGTGTGTACTGTGCCGCAGTGCGCTTGGTTCTGTTGTACGGTTGCGAGACGTGGAGTATGCGTGTGGGAGGTGTTCGTCGGCTAGAGGTTTTCGACCACCGATGTCTACGTAGTATGGCTAGGATTGGATGGAGTGACCGGGTGGGTAATGTAGAGGTCAGAAATCTAGTACTAGATGCTGCCTATTAGAATACCTTGTTTCAGCATATGAAACTCAGTAGACTACGCTGGTTAGGTCACGTGTTGCGTATGACGAACACTCGTCTACCATACCGTGCCCTATTTTGTGTTCCTCCTAAGGAATGGAAGAAGCCATGTGGAGGCCACCGGATGACGTGGCAACGTAGAATGAGAAAATGTACAGCGAAGTTAGGTAAAGTAGGTGTCTCACGCCTTCGTGGTTGGGGTCTGAAAGACTCGTCAACTAGCTGGCTGGAGACACTGAAGGATATGGCAGTGAACCGTGAACAGTGGCGATCGTGCCGTCATTTTCTATCGAATCAGAATGATTGAAAACACGTGCGTTTTTACAGTTAGGCTGTGTTCCGTGTGTTGGCTGCAGCAGCGTCTTATCTTTTCCCGCTTGTGTAGGTCCACTGCCCGTTCCCCTTGGATATCCACTCTTTTTACAGAAGCATGTAACTCTGGGGAAAGGCAGCGGTCAGTGATGCATGCCTTGCTGTTTTACGTTGAACGATGATGATGGACATTTAAAAGATTCTGAAACATCTGCTTATCTGTGGACAGTTACCTGTGTCACCTAAAACGTGTGTCTAGGTTGGGAAACGAAATGACTTCCCCGTTTACCATGAAACTACTTCATTCACATGGAAATTAAGGGAAGTACGATACTTTTATCACAGCGTTCGTTTCGATTTTCGGTCTTGACTTTGTCTCTAATAGAAGGTGAACAACCGAAGTTTTGCAGTCAGACTTTGCGCACGACTACTGTAATAATGCCCACAAATGGTTGCTGTATTTCAACTCATTGGTTCGGATACTGCGTAAACTTAGGGGCTTAATAAACGTTGTCTTTGGTTGGATGTGCAATTAAACTGTCTCACCATTTACAGGACTTTGGCGGAGAAAACGGATAAAGTGGGCACATGGTCGCTGAGGTTACATCAAGATGAAACTCATCTTGTTAGATGATCTCCGGTCATCACGAAGATTTTCGGATGCAAGAGCTAGACTATCTTAAACAATATCAGGAAATCGTTGGAATGCAAGAAGAAGGTTAGAGAATTCAAGCGATCGTCGCTCTCGGAAAACGCTCGACCTTCATGTTCGTTGGATACAGGATATGAATGACGGAAAAGTGTGCTTTCCTTTAGAAAACAAAATTATGTTAGCTAACCGCTCTATGCAGTCAGCAATGGATAATCAGTAGTTATCAAGTGTGCAACGAAAATAAAGGGCGCACATCTCCGCTCCTATAAAATCTAGCTAAACCAGTCCCGATCAGAATGACTATGCGCAATGCGACACGGCGTACAAAATTCCAGAACAAATGTTTACATTTTCTGGTACCTAAAGGGACGTAAGGGTGTGAATAGATTTTAGGACGTTTCCTAATTCGTCTCATGGTGCACTTGCCCTGACGGTGTTAACCCGACTTTTGATGAAACATTTGCAGTCTAAGCGTCAAGTTCACCATCAGAACTTTATGAAAACAATCAACCTGACCTACGATCAACACAGATTTTCAAATCCGCACAATTTTAGCAATTATTCTAAGCCTAGCCAAGGGAGACGTTTACTTTTTTGTCACCTCACACTTTTCGTATGCTCCGCTCAAATTACCATCAAGTACGTTTATTATACCTTGTGGTGTTACGCATTCAATTATTCTGACATGATTTTGCTGTAAAGTACAGAAGAGATACGCGGCAAACCAAAAGGGGTTCTGTTTTCCGTCCGCTGTAGCACCACTGTAATCGATTTTTGAGTGTGCATGTCGCTCATTTTCCAATGCTTTTGTATAGCATTTCTCGTGTTAATTCAGATTTGTGTTAAATATATTTGGAACTGAGTGAAAATATGTCTCTCTTCCATAAGATCTCGTAGGAGCACACCCGGTTGCAGTTTACAAAGCAATGCGCAGATAATCAGTGGGCCTTGCAACACACGCACAAATGTGCTCATATACGACAGGCCACGTTTCATACATATGCAAGCCAGTTGAATGAACTTTCCGAATAGTTTTGACATAGGTAATTTGGGAAGTGGTATAGAAGCAGTTAACTTTGCGAGGCTTCCTTTACTCCAGGTTGGGCAGTCGGTTAGCACGAAATCCACAGAAGAGCTGGATTTGATGGTCAGTCGATGACATAGAAGAGTAATCTCAAAACGCTACCATGTTTGACAAACCCTACACAAGCATCTTTCCCTTTTTTCTGTTCCATTTTGTTCTATTTAGCAGTGGCTTTATTTACCCCAGTTCTGTAACCAAATATGCGCTTCTCTTGTGGCGTATACGATAAGTTAGGACACTGAGAAGTAAGTATATTCGGTACAGCCAAATGGAAGTCTAGCCATGAATTCTTACATGAACACAATAATTGGCCACCTGAATAACTACCGTTCTTCCTCACTGTTCATTCATTGGTGCAGATTGGGGATATTAAAGTTCGATCAGGTCGGCAGCTGATGATTTACGGGAGTCGATCAGTTTACTTCCCCTGCTACATGTAACGAACTGGCGACTGACTTCTGCCTCGTTTTCACCGAGAATTTTAACACTGACATTTACTCAATATATATATATATATATAGCGAGGGGTGCGGGTATCCTTGTTTAGTTTTCCAACGCGGAACTACTTCGACTTCTGTTCGACAATGCCGCCGGATGAAAAAATAAATATTTACAACAGAATTGATGGTGAAACACTCATTTAGCGAACGAGGTACTGAGAATTGGTGCCCAAAGCAGGTTAGGCTGTTGGTTTCCGTGCTTTCTCGGTGTTTTGCCAGAAACGTTTCAGCACTGTCATTTATGTGATATTGTCACTATGTAGAGGTCCTCAGGGTGTCAAAAGCAGCGGTATCATTGATGCACTTGGGTGTGTCCGCAACTGTCGCTTATTTTTTTTGTTCAATCAAACGTTTGTCCATTATTCACGCCTCTTTATTACCATTTCCCTATTATTTCGGAACAGTGTCAAAACTATTCGGAGATGTAATCCAACTGACTTGTTGAGATCTCGTTTTCATAGGCTGGAGAAGTGATCTATCGTACTGGGAACATTTGTATGTGCCTGCCTTAAAGTGCACTGTTTATCTGTGTATTGCTCCATAGTCAGCGAACAGGTCCTCTTGAGAAGTCTTGTGAAGCGAAGGCATTTTATTATTCAGTTTATAATATTTTTGGCAAATATGAATAATTTTGACAAAATCCCTCATTAATGCTGGAGTTGGTATATTATCTGCTTGATTTCTAGACGCGGTTTAGGGGACATGTTGGGACCCACAGCACTAACGCTAAGAACCAGCACCTGGGACTCTGAAACTCAGAGTAGCATGAAACCAGGGAAGGCGGTGGCGAAGTGGATTAGGCGTCTGTCACTGAAGGTGTTAGAGGTCCCTTTGGTGGTAGGCAGCAATCCACCATGGCCCGGCTCGTTACCACACCTGACCTAATGCGACCCTATGTGGTTCTATTTCATTCCAAGTTTCAGGTTTACGATTGGCGGTCCAAACCTCCGTGTGGTGAGCCTTAACGGGCGTGGAGCAAACTCCTTCCTGTACGCTTATGCTTCAACCGTGTAATAAAGAAAAAAGTTGGTTGGTGAATCGGCAACGCAAACACGTCAATCAGGCCTAGTAGAACGTAATATCTAACTACGTCCAGATATTCTGGTGTATCAATCCTGTGGATAATTACAATTTTCTGTATTTAGGAGGTTCTCTTCCTTAGTTTAACACTCGACTTTTTGATTACTGAAGTAAGAACTAGTTGATATATGAAGAACGCTTCAGTTCGAATTGACAGTGGTGGTTCACGTCTTTCAAAATGAATAAATTTCCTTCAGTCTTTGAAAGTAACATTATTTCTTTCAGCAGCATTAGGTAGTGGATTGTGCATGGACTATCGGTGTTGTTTATTCCATATTAGTGAGTGTGTGCAAGAAAGAATCGTTGCGTAGAGCTTCGAAGCCCTAAATCCTTACTAGAAATAACCACCAATCAAGTTGTTCAGATGCGAAAACCACTTCACCAAATTGAAGGCAACTATTCTGTCGTGTCAGGTGGTCAAATGACATCCAGCCGTGGTTTACCATCATTGCCAGAAATCCAGCATCGGGTCGCCCGGGTATCGAAACTTTATGAGCCTCTTAACTATCATCATTGGGTATTTCGAGGGTAGCAGCGAAGTTTCAGTGACCTGTTAATGTTAATGTTTGAAAATTGGTCAACACTTATGAGATATGGCTAGAGGGTGGCAGGATGGTTAGTTTGGGTTGATGAAGACTTCCTACTGATTTTGACTTAACGGTAATAGGCAGAATAGTTTTCCAATAGGATAATGATTTTGTCCGCTTTCTGTTTTTTCAGGAGTATGGGTTTTTCACTGAAATTTCACGTCGGTCGATTGACCTACCCACCATCATGAGGTAAACCCCATGGGAAACCTTTGGGATGTTGTTAGGGCTGGGGCGATGTGATGATCATGGTCATTTTCGGGCCATAGAACAAGTGAACGGAGTTTTACCATGTATAGAATGCTTCCGAGTATGCGTAAATCGAACAAACACAACAAAAACACAGACTGTGACTGGAACAACGAACAAAATACCAAGCCTAAGCTTCTCTTTTTCCTTATTGTTTTCCTACTCGGTCGTGATTCCATTAGGCTGTATATATATGTATATATATATATATATATATATATGATGGTTGAGTTGTCGAAAGTGTATGCTAGTATTCTTTATGACGTAATTGTAAGCGGTTTTGAATTATTTTTTGGTATCACTTTTGTAGCTTCTGAGCCATAATTCATTTTCAATGAAATAAAAAGAAACTGTAGCTAAGAGCTTGACTCGTCATTTTATTATTTCGCATGCCATCGGCATCGATGACTAGTTTCTTCCAATCTGAATCATCGTCAACCTCTCAACTATCGTCCTCTCACATCTCGGCAAATGTACTCTGAATGCCTAAACAATGAAGGGTTTTTAACCATATCCCCAACGTATGGAACTTCTTGAAATTTCGTTTGCAGGTTTGTGAAATTCGGACACTGATTTCTTTGCCTAAGGTTACCACGTGCCTATCTGCTCATCAAACTCTATGACACTTTTCGTCTTACTCTAGAGTTCTGTCAACATTACTCGGGTTTACGCCCCAACTATCTATAGTCATGTGTACACTAGTTCCTGTCACTAGATCTAAATGAAAGATATCTGCTCGCAAATTGCAGAGTAACAGTTCACATTACAGAAGCGTAAATATACCGGTTTATAATCCGTCACATTTCCGAAATATACGAACGAAATTTAACAATGCACCAATTCACTGACAGTTCTGGCTCATTTTCACACATACGAACGACGCAAGAGACGTGGTAGCTTAGCTAGGCGGAGTATTGTCTATTCAATGTCCTGCTTGTGTCAGTCTTCGATTCTCTCGCTTGCGAATCTATCCCCATTATACAGGACTGGTGGATTGTTCGTGCTCACGTCCATTCGTTGCACGCAGTTCTCGTTCCCGTTCTCTTTATCTGACGCACCAAACGGTTCTTGTTCTGTGCGGAATCCTGCTACCGTCAATTTACCCCATTTTGGTTGCCTGTAATGGCAACAACTATGCCATCCGTCTCACGGGACGTGCATGCATGCATGCATGCATGCACGCGTGCGCGCGTACATGCGTATGCAAAGCGTTTATAGGTGAACTAAACTTTTGACATCGTCCATGAGCATTCTCTTTTCCCAAACAGATCGTGTTTCAGGTGAAGTTAATGGTTTGCAAGAATACGTTTCTTTCAATTGGATGAAGCCGAGTACCTCAGCAAGGCCCGTTTGTTTTTATCACCACATTTTTTTAACTCAAACACTTTACCACTCCACTCCACCTCACTGTTGTTGGCTGCGACGGGGTCATCGAAATTGTCTGCTAAACGTGGTCGACCCACGCTTTGCTAAACTCGCTAGGGTCACTTGTACCATCCGATTATCTCGGTATGGTTCGGCTGGTGGTCGATCAATACCCATCGTTTCTGTCCCGTTCTCGTTGCCCCGAGAAACCCAGTTTACGGCCACATGGTTGATATCGTCCCACTGGCAACACCTGCCACGCCATTTATGCGAATGACTGATTAACTATCTTTTTGCTTTTGTTCTTGTTATTGTTTTTTCCCCGTTGTTGCTTATTCATTTATTCCTGAGCTTCGCCCATCTCATTACCGCCTGCCAATTAAATCTACACTTGAGGTATGCGTGCGACTGTGTGGTCCCGTGTGTGCGTGCGTGTCCAGGGAGGACGAGTGAAAGCACACTTGCTTTCGGTTTTATATCCATGTGGGCATGGGGATTCATCAGACTAGCTTCGAATTCCTTTCCGGCAGGTCATCCATATCTGCCGCAATGGGTTTGATGCTGAGGGAGTGCACGATGCAGTCATTAGCATGAACTAATTTGGTCCTCGATAAAGTCACGTATGGTTCGTTCAAACTGGACAGAATCGATTAGGTCTGTATACTACTTCCTGTCGGTTTTCTGACTGTAATTCTCCATCTTTGGGGCAACGAGGTAAGGGCATTTAGGTGAAATAACACGATAACAGATTTCCAAATTATCAGCGAGGCAGTAGAGTTTTCCCATATTGTCTTTCAATCTCTAGTTTTTTGTTGGGTACCGGATGGAAAAATTCCGGATACATGGAATATATATATATATATATATATATATACTTACACATGTTCGTGTGCACATGGACTAATTTTCTCTGATCGTTTTCAATTTCGTGTTTTCACGAACCCAAATCTCAAGGGAGCGTGCTCACGCCTACACTGCCTTACAGAATTGCACTGTGTGCCTTAAGCAATCCGCAAACAATATCACGCGGTCTGTCAGTTATCCAGGCCAGATAGACGCTCATTTCTCTCCGTCTACAACTGCCTTGCTTTTGACGGCAGACGCGATAATAGGCAAATAGCAAAAACAATCTAGCATGGTGGTGGTTTGCAGTCGACAGACTTTCATCACACTTCATATACCATACCGGTTTGCGGCAGGTGACTTGATGTATATTGTACCGGATTTCCATGAACTCCGTTGATGGGCGAACTCAGTTTGCGCATATATACATAAAATAGTTTATGCGCCAGATGAAAATGTTGTCATAATTCGTGGATGAACCTTTTGTGACGGGACCTGAACGTGTGTGTGCTTGTCACGTAAAGCTCCGGTATCCGTCAGTCGATCCGACCATTTCTGCACCCGTGTGTGTTTGCGGATCCATCACACATTGGTAACTTTTGGTCCACAATAACAGTAGTTTCGCCATCCCTGAGAATATATTAGGGTGGTCACACTCAACCGATTGAGTTTTGCCACTTTGCCAACGTGTTTAATTGACCGTTTTTGTCATCTGTCAGTATTTCTCCCATCTGACGTGCTGCTCTGTTACCTTTCCAGCCACATTTTCACCCGTGTATCTATTTCGGACTGTCGAGTGCAGGGCTCAATGTTTACCGTCCGTTTCATCAAATGTTTTGGGCAGCTGATTGAAATCGTTTAATCAACTGTGCATGTGCACCGACGTACTAAGTAACAGACAGGGCAGTTGATTGAATGATTGACTTGATGATTAATTTATGCTTGGTTGGTTTTTTGTCCATCCGATGAAAACAAGACTGCAGCTTATGACTGGCCGTACAACCTTCCAGGGCTATTGTACAATTGATATATAATAAATAAAGTGAAAAATATCATTAGCATCTGTAGGCGTAATGCTAGCATTGACTGCTCACTGTCTTCCGTCCTTTGAAGCTGGTCAGTTTGAGTCCAAAAATGTGTCAGTAAATAAGCTAGTTACTTGGGGTGACTCCAAATAATTTACTCACAGTGTACTCATCAGAAGTGTCTTTATTTGGGCACTACTCCGTCCGCGGTTTTCTCAGTACAACGTTGAAATAATTGTACAAACAAGGGACGTTTTCTTGCCTAAATGCTTGGAATAGTTAAGTACTGTTAAGCATGTGTTATGCGGATCTACTCCATGTGTCTGTCCTAGTCACATCTTCGGCATTATTAGATCAGTGCATTAACTCGGTTTCCCGCGACGATCACATTAATCATGCTCGCTCACGCTTGCTTGTTAGCATTTTCACTATCCGATGTGAACCCTCTCTCCGTAGGTGCCGATCTTCGTGTTTCCGTTTTGATCACCACCGAGGTTCCTATTTTGACCGTGTATGACCTACGGGCTAAATGCTAAGCTGAAAATCCGGATTTCATACAATTCAATGTATCATATTTTGGTTTGAATAGACATTCCACTTCTCTACCACTGTGATGCTCACCAAGTGATATACCAATGTCTATTTCGAACTGACGTGCTTGAGACAGCAACAGTTGACTAACTATTAACTGGCCAAGCCCCTTCTCCTCACCACTTTGAAAGAAAACACTTCTGCACAAGTGGACCACAATGAATTGGATTATATTTACCGGTTGCCACAATGCCCTTCCCCTCCGCCCTAGTATGGGAGGACCGGATTTTCAATACAGACTGGTTAGAATGAGGCTGTTGGGCATTACCAACTACTGGATGAGGAAAAACAAGTTTTGGTGTGAACGGGCGATCGACATTTGTATCCAAGCTTTGAACCACGTCAGTCGACGTCCAATACGTGTAAAATTGGCAGATTACTTCACTGATATCCTTTAGTGAGCTTGGTTTTGAGTGACCAAGACCGGATCTACTAAAAAGACAAACTTTGATGATCGGTATTCGGAAACCTCTGCGGTTCTATTGTCAATAAAAAGAAAAGTTCTAAGCAGGCTACTCATGCCGAGCAAGTCTTCTGATATATTGGAAGTGCCACCTCCCTAGATTGAACTTCAAAGGTGCAGTGTCATGAAGATTGCGTTCTAGATATGGTGAAAACATGGGAATCTGACCTTTCTCTGTCTGCGATATTCTGCCATTTGGATGTGGGTATTAGGGCACTTGGGGCCCGAAAGCTGGACTACGGTGGCAATGCGGTGAGACGTGTTAGTTGGATCTTCTTCCTGACCAGCGATGACAGGTTCACACGGTAAATATTTAGGACTCACACTTACCCTCCGGCTAGCAAACGGACCAATCAAAAGGAAGATGGATGCGCAGTTGTGCTAGATAAGAAGTCTAATTAGATTCATCCATTTTTGTCTGTCTCCACCTAGAGGATTTTGGCTTTGACTGCGTCAGCCCAACCAAAGTGAATGTTATCACCGCTGCACCGACCAGTGGTGGTCAAATGGATTAAGCATGTATCTCCCTGATGAGGTCATTAGTTTGGATCTTAGATCAGGCGGTCACTTTGGCGGTAGATGGAAATTCGCTGACTCTGCTCGTTATCACATCTGACTTATTGGAACCGCTTGGGGTTCTCTGCCACTTCAAATTTCAGGGTCATGGTTGCTGGTCCTGCCACCCCTCCTACGATCGGTGGGCCCTAGCAAATGTTGGGCGTGGCTTTTTTAGTATGCCCATTCTTCAAGTAAGTCCCAAAAAACCTTTTCCAGAGTTTCGTCCATCTTCAGCTGCAGTTTGTATGGATTATGTCAACTTATCAGACTAACTTTCCTTTCACACACACACACACACACACACACACACACAGGCAATTCGTTTTTCACACATCCTTCTGATCCGTGAATCTAAGAAGCAAGGATCTGATGAGTTTGCTTTGTTATCTGCTTCACAGTGAAAGAAAAGCTTTACTTCGACGTTTACAATTTGCTGACTATAGGCCATGAGCAGCAGCAAATTTTTTAAGAGGCTTATGGTGGCGAGGAAGAACACTTTTGTATATCCTAACCTGTCTCACTCTGTTTCCTCATCTAAACCAATTGTGATATTACCGTCTGGGCGCAAAACACATTGAACCGACTTACTAATTAGGAAGAAACTAATGCAACTTTGCACGTGAAATTATTTGACTCATACATTTGAGTTCGCATTTCGCAGTCTATTCATGATATCCACATTACTGACTGTCATTATATGTATCTTGCGATGCAGACCTCATTTAGATTCGAAACCTCGTGTGAACTCGGATCTGGTTGCCAATTCGTCGCGGCTACACACAACTCCAAACTCTTTGAAATCCGGTCAGGACGGCCTGACTGTTCCCAGTGTCCAATCATTGCCACTGCTACAACAGTCTCCGTTGACTACTTCCAGACGTCAGTCCGCGAAGGCTACTTTGTCGGCATCGGGACGTACATCAGATATGAGTGATGTGCGGTTGAGTGCTAATCTGATCCCACCGGGTGACCCGGTTAAACCTTACCGGTCTACTCCTCCTTGGATTAATGCTGAAAGGCGTGGGGACTCGCAGCATACCAGCCATACTCTGGGGTCTCCAGGCAACGTGCAACTTATCGCGTCCGGTCTGCCAACCACAGAGCGATTGAACCATGTCGATCCAACGGATACCCGATTTGCTATCCTGCAAGATGCTAAAATGGCCGCGTTAAATGTGGACTGGCCCACTCCTCCTGGATCGCTGTCTTCGTCTACCTCGAACTCTAGTGCGAACAAAATACAACGATTCCGGTCTTCCAGTTCGTTCTCCACTACCCAGTCTCCCAATCAGGTTCACAGTACCAGTCTCACTGTTCCTGGGCCCCCTTCGTCCATCACAACTACTGTCACAGCAAACACCAATATCTCTTCGCCATCTATTTCCCCTCTCTCTAGTACCACTACTATCCAATCCGACTCAGTTATTCGCATTTCCTCCTCTCCGACCTTTTTATGTGCTGTATCCTCGTCAGACGACAATCGTTTGAGCACTGGTTCCATTCCTTCTAAACCTGTGGTTCATCCATACACGACCCAGTCATCCAGTCGATGCACTCCATTGTTCTCGAACACTGTGATCCCGATGAGTCGAACTTCACTCCCGCCCGTACCGTCCCCTATACGAACTAGCAGTGATTACACGTCATTCAAACCAACACCCATGCTCTCTGTGTCACTACCGGATCCAAATTCAGGTGCCCAGCACAGGTTGTGTACACCATCACTACCACCATCGTTGCAGCCTCCACCACCACCACTTTCCACAAAACTCTCATCATCTCCCATAATTTCTGTTCCAACGATGAAGCTAGATGTCAGCACACAGCCGACAGAACATTCTGATCCAGCGACGCGCCCAACTCAAGTCCAACTTGCAATGACGCAGTCATCATGCCTATCCACTGGGTCCAGTGATCTGGGCACCAAACAACTGTCTATGGGAGAGAGTCGATCGGCGATGCCTCTGAAGAAACGTTTGATTCAGCGCTATGAGGCCGACAACGGCACTGGACCAGGATCCTGTTCGGTCACAGACTCCCGATGCTCAATGCAACTAACTGTCCCATCTGATTCACATTCCAGCTCGCCCCGTAGATGTGTGCACTCGCCCATTTCTCCGGCTAGTCAAAATTCGCCGTACAACGTCGCGTTGCCATCGGGCGAGATCAAACCGGTGATGCACAACAGCATTGCCGGCAAGTCAAGTGTGTCGTCAGTTAATCCCATTCTGATCAACGATAAAATCAAACAGGTGAGTCCTTGATTGTACAATCCTTTGTCGCTCATTGTAACTCGTCTTATGGAACCTCAAGCGACAAGATTAACAGCGTTGTACTCATTGGTGAAGGTATCTTTTTTCAGAACTCAATTGATGGTTGTGTATGTGTGCCCAAAAGAGTTGTGAGACTTGGAAAAAATGCAATGATTGGCGGCAGATCACTCCTTGTGAGTATGTCTCACCTTCCATGCAGTTGACGCGTATAAACTTTTAAATTGAATCAAGAAACATCAGATTGAGAAATTACTAAGTGAATTTTGGAAATTCATTTTGAGCGGGGAAAGCGCTACAGTTTATTTCATTTGTTTATAGTGTACTCCTCAAAGTGACTAGTATCACCGATGACTGTCAAACGCTACCACATCCCTAAGCGTAAAATGACGCGCGATTGTGTGAAATCAGATCAGTCTACAGCGAATGACCGTCTACCACTGAGTCAGTTGTTCCTAGTTCTTTACTTCATGCATAGTGGTAGCACTGGAGATGTATATACCGCACAAATCCGTCTCTTCGTCAGGAATGAACATACTTGCTGATGCTGTTGTACACAACGGAGTAAACATTTGGGATCCACATTTGTTGCCTAGTCTGAATGGTTGGTTGGTTGGATACAGAAAAAAAATTGAAACACTAGTCGAAGCTGTGATGCCCATCTGTCCTTTCTTAACGGGACATGAACTTCTTGCCTTTGAAATGACCATCATCATCACCAATTTCATTACCACGATCACTAGTTCAGTCGGCATCTATGCAATTGTGGTGGACTGTGTATTTCATTCGCTGCCGTCACGCTTAGCAACGTTATAGCAATGAGTGTCCTTCCTGATCGTAAATTTTATGACCATAATTCATTTAGAAGATGAAGGTGTGTCGTCGACAAGGTTTTACATCCAAACACTCATTAGATTAAACTAGTTTAGTGCGTACGAACACCGTCTGCCACTTTTCTCGTTTGTACCGAAATCCGACGGGGCTCCCACGCCTTGCGACTTATTTCCAAGTTGGCCGTAGAAACGATACACAGAAAGTTGTAGGCCGCCTCGAGGTCTTTTCCGTTTTTACGACAATTAGCCTTGTACTGATTTACTCTGTTTTTGGCTGTTACATCTTGACACCTGTTCAAAAGTGGGATGGGCAAAGAATGGTAGATGAAGAAGCAGTTCACGCCCAAGAAAACCACTGACTGCGGCACTTAGTCGTATCACTCAACGTATCTCCTAGACCCCAACCCGTCATCCCGACAGGAATTTCTTGAGTCAGAAATTTGTTTTAAGTTTTTATAACCTCTCTTCACATCAGACTAAACACTTAAGTGCACTTTCCAACCAGTATCTCGGAGAACAGCCTGAATTGAAACATCTGGTCTGCGGATGCGGGCAAGCATGGCCGAACAAGCTAAGCCTACTTCCATTCATTGATTCCTGTTAAAACTTAAATCAGGGTCCAAGAATCTTACACATTATCTGGGTTACCGACACAGTTTCCCCACCGTCTTGTGAAAATACCACAGTGATACTTGTTCAGGTACCAACGGCATTCCCTTATCTTCTGACTTCAACGGTCGTTTCTGGTGTTCACAATATCTCTGGTTGATAATCGGCTTGGTGAATTGGGGAGTTGAACTGCACCCGGAAAACGGAACATTCCACCGAGAATACGCTAAGCGAATCACCCCAGTGGGTTATAACGATCAGATATTACGAAAACTTTGGATTAGTTGGGGGGGTGTTGTACACGTGCTGTCACACCCATGTGCGAAATACATATGCACAACTGAGAAAGGCTTAGCTTACCGGAATTAGCTGGTAGATTTAATTACTCCGGAGGCCTGTTCAGAGATAAAAGTTTTGCCGGGTAGTTCACATAAAGATTACCAAGGGCAGGAGTAACTTTTATCAACTTGTGGTACTTAAGGTATAAATCTCGCTTTGAAGTATGAGAATGCAAGGCAGTGGTGTCTCACGGCCGAAAAATCTCTCCATTTCGTAATGATTATCTTCGGAAATTCCGGCATATGACTACTCCAAATATCGTCTACTTATCTATTCACTTTTTTTTTGGGGGGGGGATTATATGAGACTAGCACAAGGTTTTACCACTGCGATGGTTATAGATAGCTGTTATCCAACCGACATTATTGGATTACACCACATCCGATGGCTTAGGAGTATCTTGTGCATGCCAACCTATCGTCTACCTCATCCCATTGGGGATAGAAGAAGTGTCATATGTTGGCGCTGAAGTAGTAAGAACTTGGAATCCGTAGAGTTGTTTGCTGTATATTCTTCGATTTCTTGGTCGGGACCAATTGATGAGCACTCTTATGGACTATTTCGAAGGATATGGCTCAGAGCCGATGTCCGTAGAGTGTGCTTCCTGCATAATCACTTCGGATCACTATTTTTTTCCAACCTCTTTCCGAATCAGTCGATTGAATCCGACCCAGCAGATTCTCCTTCATCATTGTCATCATCTTCGTCATCGTCGATGAAAAGAAAGGGTAATTTGAACAAAATGAGCCGAACGAAACCGTCACCCATTGGACGTACACCATCGCCACCGGAGACAACGACGACATCAACGACAACACAACAAAATCGATCAGTAATAACAAAGACAACATCGGATATTTCTCATACTCCAACAGTGAATGAGGATCAGCGCCAACCTGCGTTGCCCGGTGGAACGAGGCGAAACGGGACGGTAGTTGGGGCAAAACGTGGTTCCCTTAAAGGTGCTAGAAAGTCCTTTAAGGGAACCGATAAATGCGCTCGGACTTCCAAGTCGGGGGGCAGATTCCGAGCGCAGCAATCCGAAGGTGAAGAAATCAAAAGTGGAAGGTCAAACGGTCGGCTGTCTACTTCAGCGGTTGCTACTGCCACTCAGCAATCGCGACGTAGACCACCAGTTGACGGAGCACGACGCACGCGCCGCAGCAGTTCAAGTGCAAGCAGTGTGACCAGTTGGACTCGTGGTACAGCGGCAATTTTGGAAGAAGCGCCCAGGCGTCGGGTAGCTGCAGTAAACGGGACTTTGCTCATGATGGTTGCTGCGCGTGCTCAACGGAGTAATAGTTCTGCTAGTGCCAGTTCATGCAGTCTGCACAGCATGGAGGGTGATGCGACCAACGATGAAGTAGAAGAGGTTGAGGATAGTGAAGATCGGAATGTGGATTGTGTTGTGGCTGACGAGAGTTCGCATTCGATTGCATCTTCCACTACCTCATCTCGGAACGCTGCAGCCAGTCGTTCTTCATCCAGCCAACGAAGAACTGCTCGATCCAGGCTTGGACAAAAATCGAGTAAATCCGGTCGATCAGGAACAGCTGATTCCACGTCTGTGTCGTCGCATCCTTTGGCTAATACGGCAGCATCTAGTGTTGCATGTGGAAGCGTTCCTCGAGTTGTATCGGTTCCTAATTCCGCACACACCCCTGACACAACGAGGACAAAGAAACCGAAACGGGCCGCTGCTCTGGCCGCCTCGGCAGCAACTGCTGCTTCGGCTACTGTTGGTGCAAAGCGTCCACGCGTAGGATCAAAACGTGCCGGAACGGATGAAGCCAAACGCAGACGACATATTCGAGACAGATCTGGACCGCGTCGATGTCAGACTGAGGATGAACTAGTCACAGAGAATGAAGATAACCTCTTGATTGATGAAGAATCTGCTCGAGCTACAGATGATGCGTCATCCGAGATCACCAGTTTGTCTAAGTCAGAAAGCTCCACTGCGTTTGATGAGTTAGTGACGGCGTTGATGGAGGACAAAACACCAATGGATGAATTGTTGGAGCAACTTCCAGGACCCCCTAATTGTGAGTTACTATATGGTCCTGATGCTCTAAAAGTTACCTAGCTGATTGTTTCTACTGAATAGGTCGATTGATGATAATAACGTTCTGATGTATTCGCCCTCATTGACTTTTGAGCAACCTGTGAGATATTAGCAACACTAATTAACACAGCTAATTGCTAGTGGGGTTTCTTGTTCAGTGCCTAGATCTAGTGACTGAAAATCTTGGTAATTTTTCTGCTCTGGCCACGTTAAAAACGGTTCATGTTGAGTTTCTTACTGCCGATCAGGTCAACCAACACCAAATGCGAAAAGTGAGCGCTGAGTCATTTGAATATTCCATTCAGATCAGGTATGCTTTAACTGTTCGTTTGGACTGTTTTTCTATTCGACTGAATGGGAGCACTGTAAATTATTCTGTTTTAATTAAAAGGTTCTGCAGCTACGACCGAAATTTCAGCAGAGTTTGTGATCTGGGTACCCGAAAGGCTCATTCTGCTGAAGGGATGGCTTATTTTAGGATAGCCTTGTTTTTGCCTGCTTTTGATAATAGTGGTCGTGCCTGTCGGCCAAAATTGGTCATGGGCACTTTGCTGGTCGAAAGAAAAATGTTCGTTACGGATCGGGTTCACGTAACTTCTGGCTCGTGAACTGGATAGAATCGACTCAGCGATAAAAGTCTTTGATTTCGGCGGGATTCGAATTCACGCATGGACGCAACCCATACTCTGCCAGATGAGCTGCGAGGTCACACCTACAAGTGTTCGAACATTTCACTCGAGGATCACTGGTTACCCGTCAAAATTAAGTAAAAACATGATTAATTCGCGGGGGATCTCACCCAGTCAGTCAAATTGCGAGATATTCACTAAAAGTCTGGGAAACCAAATCGTATAAATTATGCTCTCATTCTCTGATGCAATCATGTAAGCAGTTGACTTAACGGGCTGATAATAAAAACCAACCGTAGCAGCACGACAGCCCGCTTTGTCCTCACGGTATTGACAAAGTGTATTGCATAGCTCCACTTCGTGTGGGATAGGTCGGTGATTCTGACCTTAGCAAAGTCCCCGAGTTAAGAAAACAGCTGAAAATAAACTGAAATTTGTTTCACTCTCCCACATCATTAAATGTGTCTGCAGGTGTTGGCCAATGGCACCCTTGGGATGCCTGCTATATGTGACCAGTGGATACGAGTACATAGAGTTTATCAAGAGCTATTTCAGTGAAATGTAAGCACCTCTTAGCATAGCGCTTTTTAGTTTTGTGGGCAAAATTATTCGCGAACTTGTTCATTTCAAAACATCCAAAATAGAGAAAAGCAGGTTATATGAATATAACCGCAAACTGCTTATATTGCAGGAAATAATTTTTGCGGAATTTGCTATTTCCCTGATTCCATATCAAAATTCAAAGTCCCGCTGTCTCAACCGTACGCACCATCAAATTCGACGAAATAAAATTTATTTTCCCAATGCTGATTGTTTAGAAAGTCAGTAGATTTGGATATGTCCCGTGTATCTCCAAAACATCGACTGATTAGTTGTGCGCTGAATGTGTCGCTTCTGTGAGCATATTCTGATCTGGTTCCAGTCGCGAAGTAATTACTAAGTTTTCTGTGATCCACAGCATCATCATCATCATCATCGTTCAGCATTAAACAGCAAGGCAAGCATCACTGACCGCTGCCTTTCCCCAGAGTTACACGTTTGTATAAAAAGAGTGAATATCAAAGGGGAACAGGGAGTGGACCTACACAAGCGGGAAAAGATAAGACACTGCTGCAGCCGACACGCGGAACACAGCCTAACTGTTTTCAATCATTCTGATTCGAGAGAAAATGACAGCAT
>LUCM01000101.1:6816-24993 GCA_008360955.1 Fasciolopsis buskii
ACTGGTTGCGATGAGAACCACGCATCGAATTGTGTCAGGTGAACGCAGAACACAATGTAGCACAACTCAATCAATTAGAGGGCATGAGCACGCATAGTCATTGACTGATAAACTTCACGTGAGTCTGTGGACATAATTGATTGAACCTCACGCTAGACAGGTAACAAAATAGTTTCAATCTATCCAGATCAAATAAATATCGACCGAATTCTCGATTCCCATGGAGATTCCGTTAAACGGGAAAAAGTTAAAAATAGATACGATAAGAAATCTGTCTAACAGGAAAACGCAAAACAAGACAGTCTAACACTATGCAAGAATTTGGACGAATAAGGAGAGAATTCTATTTCCGTTGCCTCATTCTGAGGTACGAAGCGTACTTGAAGCCTGGTAAGTTAATTGAAGATCATGGTTATTTGTAGCAGTTTGGAATTCGGTGTATTGCTCTACGGATAGTGCTCAACACGAGACTTCACGGGTGCACGAATCCAGTTCACGATTTTCAATGGTGAGTTCGGGATTAGTGTTGTGTGGTCAATTATCTCACATCGATTTGTCTATTTGCGAGACAGTGAGTGGTACTGAATATGAGGATGATAATGCAGTTCTTTGGTCTAATAAAGTTGTCCAGTTTCAGTTTTTTGTCCAATATGGTTAGTTGTCGGAACCGGATCGTAAGTGCTAGCCAAATGGCGATTGTCCGGGAGTGAGGTGATCGGAAAATATTGGTCAACGGGGGCGCAATTCATTTTGTGTAACTTTTGCATGTTGGTTAAATGGTGAGGTTGATGACGTGACCAGTATAACCATTTGTTATAGGTCCCCGGGTTTTCGATATATCTTAGACCAATTCTCCGGTTGCTAGTTGACTTTTGTGGAGGGACACAGAATGATGTACTGCTCTAAATTCTAAATGTTATTTGCGAAAACTTGGTTTCTTTTTGTGGAATTATGCTTCATTGGCTTGTTTCGTTATAATTCAGTATGAGTATCGAATTTTTCCTATCAGAATTTATCTTGCGAATTCAGGTCGTACGATGGTGAGGTTAATGTCAGCCCCCCCCCCCCCCGTATGTGATCGGTCTTACCCCATGAGTGGCATTCGCAGGATGGAATCGGCAGGTGGGTTGGAGATAGAACTCATCACATGGAAGCAACGTTTCCTCGGGTTGCGGTAGCCTTTTCTTTGCGTTCAATCTATGCAAATTTCTAAATGCACGAAGCTGGCCTTTGGGAAATGTACACCAGGTTGCTCGACACCGTCCAGCTGCTCATAGGTTGCCGGAGCCCGGCAAACGTGTAGTTTTGTCTAGATAGTATATGTTGACAGTCAGTCAGTCGCTGAACTAAATTTTTCACTGGTCCCTGGAATGTAATCTAAATGTATGCTATTGTTGCATTAGAACGTCTTTATTGCAAACAAATATTGAAGGAAATTTGCAGCATTCATTACCCTGGAGATTGACTGCACCGACGTGAGTCAGTAATAATACCTTGAGCGGCACGAATGGAACCGACGCCGCAGTGTTCTCAGTACACCTGTTTCATCATGAATGAATACAGTATCGGCCAGTCAGCAGTCAAGATAAAAGCTGCTCAAACCAAGCAAACGCGCTGGCGTGCAGGTGGAGCTTTTCGATGCTAATCAGCTCAATTGTATGAAGCCACTCATAATATTAGTATTACTTGTCATTGATCAAAGCAGAGCACAGACTCAAAATAACAGTCCTTGATGGAATGTTTCCAATTCCAAATAACGGCGAAGCTATGCCACATCCGCATCCCCAATTCCTAAGAGATTTTGCTTCATTGATTTCAAGCAATTTTAGTAATATATTTGTGCGTGTTGGTAGATTGGCTTAGTTGGTGACTTAGATATAAGTTTACTTTCAACCAACGACATTCCTGAAACTGAATTTTTAACCCATAAGTTTTATGTCCTAAAGAATTCGGGTTTAATGAACCCGGCATGACCGACTAGTCAAACTGACCAGACACCGATGAATTAAAACGTTTGCTGTGGTGAACACTGGCCCACTATTAAAAACTGAAACCAAGTGTTTTCGGGTCGATGTTTGTTCATATTGTATAAGGTGCCCGGTGATTTTTTTTCGGTTCCAAAAATGGATCGATATACCGTCGAAAAACAAGCGAATTTGTTTGGGCGGCGTCAAAAGATTGTGAACGACTTTACTGTTTTTTTGCTCCGATGGTCTTACAGGGTCAGTAGTAAGAAGAAATGTCATGGTACCCTAACCGCAGTTTTATCGGCGGAGCAGTTTTTCCAAGTCCTGAGATTTCTTGCAAAAAGAAAATAAGAGGTTTATTATATCAGGAACTCGTTTTCCCCACTTCCGGTCGAAATGATCAAATGATTAGCACCCCATCAGTTTCATGTACGGAGCAAATCACTTAAACGTGGTTCAAGGTGACAAAAATATTGGTGTGATCTTACCAGGGTCCTGTTTAGTTTACTTTTGCCTCAAACAGGTCAAAATGAATCTGTCTGGCTTGAGGTTTTTCAGTTGGCGAAGTCAACAATATGAAATTGCGTTTTCTCGCAGACAACATTTTCGATTTTTCTTTGCTACCGTTTCCTGAACTGTGCGCAAATCACCTGGACAGTCTGGAATGCGAACCCTTGGATCCATTTGCAAGGAGTGTGAAATGGGCTGGAAATAAACCGAATAAGTTGCAGTCATGCCTCGTCTTCGTAGGTGGTCGGTCCTCGTTTAGTTTTGTCCCTAAGCTAGAGAAGTTCACTTCAAGTACTATCCTTTGGTCTCACAAAGCGTCGTTTAAATTCGAATAAGCATGTGTACTGAAAAGGCCGAAAACCAACGCGAGCGGAAAGTGACTAGTTGGATAGTGATCGCCACAGGAGGAAATGGCATGCCCGAGTCCAGTCGGATTTTGCGTGCGGGACATCAAATTATGGCGATTCCTTTCATGCCCAGCTTCTTGACCACTTGCAGCTGTGACAATCAGCTAAAAATTTTTGTTGAATAATAAGTGGCTGAATGCACCAGCAACCGTTAGTCTAGACATTATTCTTCTAAGAAATTTGGATATATATATATATTTTACTGGAACGACAATGTACCCGATTTTCGTAAATGAGACTTCACTCAGCTGATGGTTGCCAAGTGAGGAATTCGACTGGTGGTGGAAGGATTTGAAGCAGCAAGTTCAACCTGAACGTCATGATGTTAGCACGCTTGAACGAGGTCGGTCAAGTAATTACATAACATCATAAGTACATTTTGAAGCGTCCAGTTCCTTTTCTTACTGTGATCAGAAACACCCTTGCGGTGATTATGACAAAACCTTCATGAAAAAACTAAAATAGTGCTACAATCACGGAAAATGAAATAGCGCGTGAAGCAATATTGTGGCATTAGCGCTTGAAATCGGTGCACGGAATTCTGTCAGTCGCAATAACAAACGGATCCGAATTACTATTAGGCATTGGACTGGTTCCGACACATGCTACGCAACTGGAGACAAGAAGACCACAACAAACGGGGAAAAAACTGAGTTTTGTTTGCAACTCATGTGTGTATACACAAAATAAGAGTCATCCTGATTGGTGGAATATATTCCTTCCAATGACCCTCGAGGAATGTTTGGAGTTCACGACCACCTGTCGCCAAGGCTCTCACTGGCTGGTTGTCTTGATAGCTAGTGTGAATCTGCACTAGAGGGTATCACGTAACTTGCCACAAATACCTCGTTTGACTGCTACTGACAGTCGTGACAAACTTCTACTATTCGTGGGATACTACTTATTGGCTGATCGACGAATATTGCTGACATTTTGTTCCAGGCTTTTGTCAGCACATGCTACAAACAAAAAAACTGGAAAATTTTCCCAACAGCATAATTTTTATTTTGTGTCTCCAGATATCTTTAAGATGGTTCGAATCCAGGGACACAAGCGCTACGGAAAAGTGCTTAAATTGATGTTTTTTAACGACTTTAACTCAGCGGGATGCTTGTCATCATCTTTAGGGAATTGAATTAGGATTTCTAACTACAAATTTGCGTTTTGTTCTGGAGGTTTCCTATCGTCATCAACTGTCCAAATAAGGGAATTTCTCACCCTCGTGATCCTATTGAGGCCTCAGTTTTTTCAAACCTCTCCCGCGCCCTTCGGCGTACAAACAACGGAGTCCAGGACTGTTGGTATCTTTCTCATCTCCCTGGTCTATCAGATGTCCTTTTCCTCTAAAGTGATAACTTCTGAACGGCTGTGGAGCTGTGGTTGTCACGGGTTCAGGTCGCTTTTCATTCAGAACAGAACGGTGGAAAGCACCGTCACGGATCTGACCTAAGCGATACACATTTTCTGTACGCCTGCGCCGGTGTCGAATGTCCAACAGTGGGACAAAACTGATCCATCGGGATAAGCTGATTCATTCGCCTGTGACACTGAGAACATGGCGAGGAGGTCAATAGCTATCCTCAAGCGCCAATGCTCACAAGAATCCAGTATTTAAACGGAACACATTTTTCGTTCCTTGAATGTCCTAACACAATTGTTACACTTCTTAACGTGATTTTAGCTAGCTTTTCTCAATATCATATACAAGTACTTCAGTCCGTCACAATTTGAGTGGCTCACCAGGGTGAATTGTTACTGTGCTGTTCCCGGACGTTGACACTTGTCATTATTGCGTGTTTGTGTTGAGAGAGTAAGTGCTTCTGGCACCTACCCCTCGACACCTTCGTTTGTGTAATTTTGAATAACGAACTATCAGAAATGAAGAGAAAAAACGTCTGTTACTGTCGAACCACCCAAAGTTGGATTTTCCACGGATTCTACAACCTGAAAGATCGAAACAAGTTGAAATAGTTTCGAAATACGGATTCAACAATACTGGTCTGTTAGGGTTTACGTAACTTCTACCGGTAGTGGATAACAGAAGAAAACTTTCAGATCAAACGACAATCCACATTTCCAATCGGAAGGAACCGATGCACGAATGGTCACACTGTCTTCCATCGTCTTCCAGTTTTACCTAAGCACCCGGATTTGAACTCAACTGTTCGTGAAACACCTAGATGTTTGATTCAGGAAACGCTCTGACAAAAATTATTGGGACCAAATGCAGGTAAGTTTCTTGGTCGATTGGTGGGCAAAATAAGAAAAGTCTGGGCTTTTTTACCAACACTTCTGATGACATCACAAAGTCCGTTTAGAAAAAACAGTCAGCAGCGTCGGTTAGTAGCTTCTGTGTGATACAAGTGCTGTTCTACCATTTTTATTCTGTAGGTTACTATGGTGACTTGACTGTTACTCTCCCGCATCATAATTAAAGGCGAACTGGAACAGAGCATGAAAATTGCTTTTCACAGGACAGTTTTCGGGGTTTCTGAAAGCAAATCAAAGTGTGGACCTGAGAAAGTCCTACTCAAGTTATGTGATTTTGTGATACCAGTTTCATCAGCAGAACAAGTCGGCAACTATCATGGCGGATGTCAGAGTGCGTACGCCAGTGGTTGAGGAAGTCAGCGACGCAAGAGAATTGATGGTTACATGGGTCTAAATCCTACGTCATCAGTCACCAAACACAAAATTGATCCAGTGTTCCCGTTCAAATCGTTGTTACTGGCACTAAGCAAAGCCAAGATTCGTCCATTATGCAGCCCAGGTCTGTAATCTCAAAAGCTGGTGACCCAGGCGATTCTATTGTCTTGGATCTAGATTTACGTTGCCATATTGTACATAATTTTTACCATATATCCGTCCATCATATTCAGCAAGCCCAGTTCCTAAGATTGTTTTTGCCTAAGCGATCAAGTAAATCCACTTGTCAGTACGTTGTGAAATATTAATAAATCTTTGAAATTCGCAGATAAGATTCTGTCCGATAGCATATACTCATCAAACAATGATTTGTGTTCATGCAAGTCCGACTCCTTTACCCACTTCACAAATCTACATGAAGCATTCCTGTATTGCCATTTCTCGCCCGAATTCGGACGGACAAGGTAAAGTTGTGCACGGAACTTTCGAATACATTGTGTAGGCAAAAAGGTATTTATGTATACCCAGGGTCAGCCATTATTTCTTTTTTGAAATTGTTGCAATGGTAATGTTCTTGTTTTGTTTTGTTTTGTCCGTTTTCTGCGTCCGCTGAAAGCTTGCGTAGAATTACTTAAATCTCGAATGCAAATACAACTGACGTAACATCAGGGGTCTATGGGTTACAAGATCTTGCTCGCGGTCATTCAGCCGTGATTTGGTAGGTGAAGACATGTGGTCTGACAAGGTCCTCTTACAACACCGTCCTCTTTGTGTTGTTAATTTGCGTAGTAATTCTTTGGACAGCTAAAAACAACGCATTTTAGCAGAATGGCGAGCGACAAGGTAAGGTCCCTCCAAGTCACGAGTTCAGAGTCTCTAGGGGACTTGTAGCCAAATACAGGAAAATAATTTTGTAACGTAAGTGACACACTAAATCGGTTTATAAATTATCTACATTGATTTTGAAACTGCACGAGAAGTCAAAAGTTATCCAGAATGGGAAATCCACGTACCTATTACGCGTCCAGAGATAGACACCACGAGCAAGGGGCGAACTGCCGATCTTCCAACTGATGCTGTTTTACTGGATATTCGACGCTCCGCTGAGAAAGCCGATATGTGCATCTTGGGGAAAAGGGTGATTCAGAGCATCAAATTTGCCATGTGCTGGTGACATTAGACTGACGATTAGTTGCCTCTGTCAAATAATCATGTAAACTGCTTCGGGCAAAATTTTGACTGGCTACACTCACTGTTACTGTTTTCAAAAAAAGATACAATGTAGTGATTGTTACGTATTCAGAGTGAGATATCTGGAGCATCTGAGTTCAAAACATTGCGGGGGAATGGTACCTTCAGACAAGCTGGCGTTTCAATCACTTTCTATTTGATTCGTGTCATTTTGGTTTTTTGAAAATCAATAGTCACTGCAG
Source organism: Fasciolopsis buskii (assembly GCA_008360955.1). Classification (NCBI taxonomy): domain Eukaryota; kingdom Metazoa; phylum Platyhelminthes; class Trematoda; order Plagiorchiida; family Fasciolidae; genus Fasciolopsis; species Fasciolopsis buskii. Next base: position 13,780 of record LUCM01000101.1, read on the forward strand.
TATCTTTCGGCATGAAAAAGTCAACACTGAGATTAGATGTAGATACTCCTAACTGTACATCTGGGTGCCTTGAACTGGGATCCGAGGGATCAACACCATTAGTTATGTATATTCGATCAAAATAATATCATTATGTCGATAGCTAGGAGCTTTGTTGAAGAAATTGTGAGCAATCAGTGTACATGAGAGTGTTGATCGAAAGTTGACGAAAAGGGTGAAAATGTTTCGCCAGCTCTATGTTTAAGTTGTGGTTGTTTGACGAATGATTAGAACTCAGCTATTTAGGCTAGTTTATCGTGCAAATCGTAAAGCTGTCCATCAGACCACGTGTCCTATTTTGTTTACTACTAGATCAGCAGTGTACCTATTAGGTGTGGTCAGATTTATTCACATTAACTGTTCAAGGGTGCCAACTTATCGCTAAGTCCCCGGAGTTTTCCGAACAACTTAATAGATGTAAAAGCGTCGTTAATGAAGTTTCACGCATCATCCTGTAGCCATGGTTGCCGCGTCCTTTTGGACTACTTATTCCCCGATCACAGCGATTTCCGTATCCACAATAATGTCAAACTGTTTTAACATTTCAGTCAGCGTCACATCAAACAGTTATTCGGTACTGAACAACTGACGATAAATACACGTGTTTGCGAATCAGACATTGGATCGAACGCTATGAATTCTTTCATGACTTAAGAAATGATCGTGAAAGGGAGAAGTTGATGGCTTTTTTAACTGCAGCCGGCTATTCGTTATTTTCGCACCACTTTAGTCAATTAGATTAGCCAGGTGTAACAGTGGCATGTTCCAATCAGCACAAAATCGGTGAAAAGGTTTAGTAAAACTGACACTTGAAATAACCGTTTAAAACGTCATCCAGTGTAATGGAATGCAGATTGGGATTACCAGCACATATGGGGATGGCTGGAAACCGCAGCTGTACACCTGAATGCAGTAAGTGGACAGCAGAAACTGGAAGTCTTATATATATATATATATATATCAGTTTATTTATAAAACTGTTTAACCTGAGTGTGTAAGCAGAAGGTAATTCATTTTGCATACTGAGCGCTGCAAGTCAATTATTCCGAGGAGTTCAGAATGTTATCCGACTAGTTTTACCCATCAAATTCACCACTGTGCTCGTTACCGACGTTACTGGTTGCCTTTTGGAACTCCTTGGAAGAGCAACAGTTGCAGTGTGATCGGTAAATGAGCTCTCTGACTCCTGGTCTCCCGTGGTGAGTATACACGCAAGTCATGTGAAACAGTCCAGTACACCCCGTGAAGGCAATCGACCAGCGAGAAATTGGCAACAGGTAATCGTGACGTTCAAACATTGGAGTGTATTTAACCAATTGTGATTTCTCCTACTTTGTACATAAACGTGCGACATTTAAATAAGCCTCGAACGTGTTTTGCAGCTGCTGTGAGCTTCTTATTGTCTTCATTTTTGTAGTTTGAGTCGGAGTTATTCCACTACTGAGAGATAATCCGTATTCATGCGTTATTGCTCGTGGCTGAATTCCGCATTACGATTTCAGACACAAATACTGAGTCTCCGTATGGAGTTACCTCATTTCTATGTTGTTTTGGGGCCTCTTTTTATTCTTCCAAAAGACACCGTGAACGTACGTGGACCAAATATTACTCCAGCAGTTGATTGTACACTTTTATAGAGACCGGATTCTGACAGAGGTCGCCATTTTGAGATTTAAGCGTGGTTCGATGCTCCAAATGGAACACGGTTGCCTTATACAAGTTTGACGTAGCCTTTTGGGAATTTATATAAACAAAATGGTATCATAACCGGAGTAAGCACCCACATGCGATGGTAATTATCAGTGGTGTTTAAGGACCCCAAATTTGTCGTGACTTCCAGAGGACCGTAAACCGGGCACTACGATTGTGCACGACGGTAGCCGTGAACTCAACAATAGACAGCAATAATTTATCTGAAAACGACCTGCGAATTACCCTGCTCCCAAACTCCAAATCAGTAAACAATGACAAGCGGGCCATGGAGAATGCTTCAATGCATAGCGATTATTAACTTATTGTTACAGCATATAAACATAAAATGAACCCAGTTCTGCAACAGCACAGTACCTGTTGTTGTTCACTAACGTCATCATTTACGAATGAATACTAGAGTTATTCGTTCTGTGATTCTTGGATGATATGACCTTAGCTTTGTAACTAAAATGCAATATTGACACTGCATTGGAGACTCAAAATAGCCTCACCTATTTTGATCAATTTTCTAACCGTCTCACATGCACGAATGACCAGGTCACATGACCAACAGTACAGTGTGATATATCTCACCGAATGGATCAGGTGAGATGAAAAACCCAAGCACAGTTACAGAGGCAATAATAATGATTAGACAGTGACAAGTTAATAACTGCGATCTTCGGGATGTAACTTTGGGATCTAACTTAATTTTAGTCAATTCACGTGCAGGTTTGTCATTGTACCCCTGTTTTGCTTTCGTCACCAGGCACGGTACATTTTCTAAAAGCTTTTTTTCAGGCATTTTGTGGGCTGGCTACCCTCTCATTGTTTAGAGGTTTGAATATGCTGAATAAAATCATGTTTTTAGGTTTATAATCTATAGATTTCATATACAATATTGCGCATGGAGCTCACGCGTGATAAATATTCCTGCGTTGATGGCTTTGTTTGGTAGTAGGTTTGAATAATTGTAACCACGAGGACGCTGGTTCTGAATTGCTGTCCTCGTAATGGGAAAATTCCGTTCCGTGGCTCTAAGAATGGCTTACCTTTTTATAAGAAATTTCAAGACAGTATAAATATATCGTTTTAATTCGGGAGTGTAATTCTCAGCTTCTAGTTGAACATGCTTCGTTCCGAATTTGCAGACGACAGACAAGGAGGAAAAATGAAGTTTTGATCCCATCGGAAATGTTTGAAAGATTAAAACTACGTGGTAAGGAGTGTTCGTAATAGGCTAGTGTTTCGACAACCATGGGTCACTTTTTACCAGGTAGGTTTACAATCAATTATAAATCGGAACGTCAGCTCATTTCAGACATTTGTGACCACGCCGGGATTTATGTTTCTAACACTCCAGATAACACGGTAGCACGGTGTACCATGTTTTCGATACACTGCGAAATAACATCGGTCTTGATACGTCTGAATTGTTATAGTTTTGGGTTCATTACCGGGATCTTTTTAACGGACCTAGTAGTTGGAATATCCACCGGGATTTATTGGCACCCGTCCATCTTGCGACCACTTCTGAGTTGTATGTGATCCTCTGCATTTTCATCACGTGACTTCTGATAGGTTGGTGGCAGGAATCTGTCTCTTGCCCCGTGAACTTCATAAGGAATGACTACAATAATGCCTCTTTACTACTCAGCAATCGAAAATGTTTCTGGCCAACACAAAAGAGTATCCCTTTCGGAATGGAATGACTACGAACAACTTTGTCCTGGTCACGTCATCGGTAAGAAATAAAAGTAATCTTTTCATTTACTTGTTCTGTGACCGATGTTTCTAAATGCTGTTTCTGTTTAATTCGAATTTTCTTACAAACTTTTTAATCACTTCATTTCATGCAAGTGGTATAATATGTTGATGCGCAATCTTAATATACAGACAACTGATTGTTATGCTTAATTCCTCATACTGCCATCACCACCTTCAGACTGGGTGCCTCATGGCACCGAAGTCCGAGCGTATGGCATTCCATCATCAGGTCCCTAGCTGATGGGAAATTTGCTTCCAAATGCCTCAGCTTAGTCGTGGATGGGTGACCCAAGCTCCCAGTTGGCTGCTCCTCACGAACCCTTCTAGAAGTGCTCCCAAATGACCGGGAGTCCTAAATACCCGCGGCTGAAGTAGTTCTTACTTACTACCTTCTAGTAACAGGGTTTTCACCAAAGTGCGACGACGAAGGCCAATGCACAGCGCTCTCTATCCGCTTGCCTGATGGCCTGACTGGTGGCCAGTCCAGGGAAGATGGATAAACCCCGATTCGAAACCAACCACTGACGGTATACAAAGTATACGGCGATGTAGTCAGCGGAATTTGAGGTGGAGAGATGTCTGGATTCATCCGGAGAGCGTATGAACTGATTCACCAGTTACCTACTCCCTATTGAATACGATGTCCTCGAATTATCATACTGCCTTGTAGATTACACCATTTGGTCAAAGGCTCGAGGTAGGGTTCTCTAAGTCAACCCTCTACTGCTATTTGGGCAACGTGGTAGTATCAATCTAACTGGCGAACCATGTATCTTGATAGACGGTCGTTGAATCAGACATGGAGAACGGCAGGACTATCAATTGTGATTAACTCTACGCAGTTTTTCTTTTCTTATCTGCCTTCCATATGTTTTTACACCACTCTGAATCGAATAGCAAATGGTCTGCACAGAGATTTTGGTTACACATTTATAAGGATATTTCGTGCTTCTCGTTTCAGAGCTATTCAGTATTGCTGGCTGTCACTGTGGATGATGTTTGAGTAAACGTAACTCGGACGAGAGCTAGAAGATGGAACTGTAACAAACACCCATAGGAAAGGCATCTAGTTTCAAATCTTGAGCGCGAAGACAGGTATGCACCACTGACGTGCATTAATTGAAACAAAATTAGAGTCTGGTGTCCCCAGGTGCGATGCTGACCAGATTACTTGATTTTTCCGTGTCAGCATTTTAGTCGAAAGAATCATAAGTCAAGAAAACATACTACATTTATAAACATAATTTGTTAAACAATTTTGCTCTTTTAAAATCAGTTCGGCTTCGGTTAAGCCATGTCAACAATTCAGATCCACGACTCCTTTAAAATGTTGTCAGTAAATGACAAAGATCGTCTTATGGCTGGCGTTTATCTTTCCAATCAGTGGAGTACGTGTGGTAATCAACAACTGTCCAGTAGCCGAGCACAAGGGATGCAACTAATTGACACTGAACAGATTTGCCACCTATTCATGTTGCCTAACTGCTCAGAAAGAACCTGATTCATCTCATTACTCATTTCAAGTGAACTTTCTCGACCTCCAAAATTGTTCATTCATAACACGTAAATATTATCCTTCACTTATTTGCAAATCAAGTGGCATGCCTTTGAAATTTGGTTACGTAAATGGATAAGTGGATTCAAAACGCCACACATCATGTCGGCACGTAAGAAACGTTTCAGATATCTACTACCATTTATTAGAACTCGGTTTAGGCTATTTGTTACCCAAACATGTTAAAAAACCTCAGTCACTTTTAACCTGGTGTAGCGAATACATGGGAGCTATCAGCAAACAAGTCTCCACGTGACTCTCATTAATCAGACCGGGTAAAATGCCGGTGTGGGGTGTCCCCACGTGATAAGTGAAATCGATGTTCTTCTCACAGGAACGACAAATTTGTTTTCTAATGATTAAAACAATATGTGCAACCAAAAGGAGCATTCTTAATCGATCATCTTCAGTATTATCATCATTCAATTCAGTCAGGATGGCACAACGCAGGTATCATGAGCATTGCTTAGCCAGCATCTTGTGGCATTGGGCGTGGACGCATGTTTAAGCGTGTAAAATCACGCACCCCAGAAAACGGTATACAAACGGTGCAATCTGTTCCTATAGTTAGACGAACCTAAACATTTTTTAAAAAAAGAACTTGTGTTGCCTTAGATATTTTATTGATATTCGAAATTAAAAATGCACTCTGCCTTAGAGGATAGTCAAACTGGTTAAGAATTAATCATTATCGTATTTTGTTCATGAGGTTTCAGTATCGTGTGGGGAAAGTTTTACTGTGTTAAACGGTACCGCCTGTGAAAAATTCCCCTGTGTCTACGCATCGGCATGGTCCACAGCTTGAGCTTAGGAAGCCGGACAGCTCAAATTCCCCCTCTTAGGTAAATGCTCGGACCATCGGTGTGTCGTGGTCACTGCCTTAGAATACACAATACTCAGCCTCCTGACGGCCGACGATACGGTAGCCTATTCGTTTTGGTGTCCGATGAGTGGAAGGTGGCTGGTTCAATCCCGGCTAGCAGTATCGAAGTTTGGGGACTGGAGTAGAATTTCCGTTAACTATTAAAAACAATTTTTCCGCTGCATATTTGTTGAAAGTGAGATAACTGTGTAGCGAAAAGTGTTTTCCGTTAGTCACATGTGAACTGCTATCAGAGTGGAAAAACGAAACAAAGCTAAAACTGGACTTTCTGAAACGTATTTGCGACGCCCGATGCAAATGAATGTAAAATTCATTAGAGGGAACTGAATGACAGACAATTCATGCAGAAACGTAGCTATATCGGTGAGCTGAGTCATTATAAATAGTGGTGCAGCTAAAACAACTCTCGTGCAGCAAATCTGCGCTCACATATTATTGATATTTGATCTACGGTGACGTTTTAAAGCCAAACAAACTTTCCACTGGCAACACCCCGAAGCATCACGTGCCTTGTTTTTGAAGTTTAATCTGCCTTTCATGGTGTTTACATCGGTCATCATCGGGGTTGAACTCTTTTGGTGTCCCGCCTATAGCTCATTCTGTGGTCTGTTTTTTTCGGGCTGAGCTACTCATCAATGCTCAATGATCAAGAGCAGACATACATTTTCGTGGCCGGTCATCAATGTCTAGGTTATCTTACAATATTAAGTTATGTATTGTCTACCAGCTGTGGACAGAATGCTTGGATGCTCATTTGTTATTGGAGACTGATAGCTTTTCAGACGATTGCACATAGGTACATATCCCCAAGTTATCCCCCTGATACTTTGGCCTCTGGCTCAGTCGCATTCTCCGTTGCATTGGTAAATTGCAAATGAACTCTTCCAACCAGCATGAGAAAAGCAGTAGTTACTGTCCGCCTAAGAAATTTTCGTTGCGTGGTGCCAACTGACAATGTTGTTTACGTTCGAGCTGATTACCCGGACGTATGACACGTCCGACAACATGACGGGATGCAGGCTCGCCAGTCAAACCTACTCCTTGGACTTACTTAAACTCAGAAATGTGCCTACAACTCTTATGCTTGTTTGGTAATCTATTTGGAACGTCATCGGCGCATATTGCGTTTTCCAAGCTGAATCTTATCTACTCGACAGCGGGCTAAAGCAACGATTTTCTTCGTGGTTCGACAAGTCAGCTATTCAAACTTTTGCTTCCTAAGTGGAGGAAAACAGCGAAGTCATTTCGTCTCCTTAAAAACCCCGTGGATAAATTACACATTTCGGCGTAAGTCAAAAGATTGATTGAGTGTTCTATTTAGGACAGAAAAGCTCCTTAGACAAATGCCAATTGCTACGATGAGTGGGGAGGGGGAAAGAAATTTGGTAATGCATCCGAGGTCCAATGTGCACCAAAACATTTAATAGAAATCATGACATGTTCTATCGCTTGATGACATAATTGCTATGAACCGTTCTAATCAACTGTTTGTGACCAACCAAGGGATAAGCTGTATCGGATGTGTGAGTAGGTAAATCCATCATATCCAAAGCTTGAGTTGAAAATGTGAATAGAAATCGACCTCTGGGGTTTTTTCTGTCCGGAACTAAAGAGTCGCCTTTTGTTTTCTGAGATTCATTTAAATGGCGTTGCGCGTGATCCACGGACTTGTGTTGTATCTAATTTACCGTCCCCAGCTCGTTTCTTTCTAAGAGATAAGCAGATGAACTCTCTACAAATTTTCGGACAGTCAAATTGAAAGACAACCAAGAAGTCAAATAAAAATCCAGTTCGTCGTTTATTCACATAGCCAACCAGTTGCTTGTTTACTTACCAGATACGTTGACTGCTCATATACGCACTTGGTTAAGTGGTTCGTTATTCGTTAAGTTAGATGTTTAGTCAGCTGGTCATCTAGTTAGTTAATTGTCTAGTTAGTTGGGAAAACAATTTGGTCAGTTTGCTGTCTGTCTAGTTTTTTGATTAGTTAGTTAGTTAGTTAGTTGATCAACTACTTAGTTATTCGATCAGTTAGGCAGTTGTTTACTTCGTCTTCTAGTCAGCCAATTACTTAGTTAGTTAGCTGGTCAGTTGAATAGCTAGTTGGTTGCCTAGCAAACTAGTTAGTTAGTTAGCCATAGAGTAAATTAATTATCTGGATAGTCAGTTGGTATTTTGTTGTTTGTTTCCATTCATTTGATTGTCACCTGCTTGCTTGTTTGCCTTTAAGGTTTGTCCAATAAACACCTGACTGCGTATAGGTCGACCATTTCTCCACGGGCAATACCGATTTAGCGAGCTCACGAAAGCATTTATGCAGCTTATTTGGTCTTACACCTACAAATGAAATTCATGACACCTCATGAATATAAATTGTCTTAATTAACTACTTCAGAACAAACTAGTGAAGAGCGTTAATGTGCATGATGGGAAATAAACAATTTTTTCAAGCAATGTGGAGGTTCCTCCTGACCAGAGTAATTTTCAAGAAGTCACCGAAAAACAAAAGCATAGGTAACTGGGTGGTGAAAGTAACCAGGACATATCTACCGCACAGATCAACTCAGAAAAAAACAGCACATTCCAAGAAATCCCGGTGTTTTTAACATTGATTTTTAAAGACGGCTTAATGGTTTATCGTTGCTAAATTATTTGAAAGAGTAAGACTTACGGAGTATCGCCTGACCAGCGCCGGTTTGGGTGAAGTGTAAGCGATCAGAGAAAGACAAAATGGTCCCAGTTTGAAAAATTGGAATGAATCACAGACCGAAGAGTCATAAGCCAACGAATCTGTTGTCTATGGCCTCTTGTGTCTCCGGTTATCCAGATAATCGAATTGCTATACGTTTACCTAGTTCTGCGAGAACGATATCTAGGGGAGACAGGAGATCTAAGAGCAGGAGAAGATTCGATAAGAATATGTGTGGCGGTCGTAGGTTTGGTACATGATAGTAATTCCAAACGGAAATCTCATCAAGAAAAATCAATTCAAATCCCGTCCGGCATCCAGGAGATATTCACATATTTTGATGCCATGTTCACACTGAGATTAACGTTTAAATTGCAGAAGTTTTATAATCTATCAAAAAGACTTCGAAGATAGGGAGAGTGGTTTCACAACAAATATGCACCTGAAAAATAAGGTTATTCTAGTACGAAGTCCAGAATCTCGATACATATCACAATGATATAAAACCTTCGAAAAATACAAGAGAGAGTAAAGAAATGAAACAACCTTTGAAGGAGTGACAGAAATACATCAAACAGCGAGCAACCGGAGAATTGGTCTAAGATATATCGAAAACCCGGGGACCTATAACAAATGGTTATACTGGTCACGTCATCAACCTCACCATTTAACCAACATGCAAAAGTTACACAAAATGAATTGCGCCCCCGTTGACCAATATTTTCCGATCACCTCACTCCCGGACAATCGCCATTTGGCTAGCACTTACGATCCGGTTCCGACAACTAACCATATTGGACAAAAAACTGAAACTGGACAACTTTATTAGACCAAAGAACTGCATTATCATCCTCATATTCAGTACCACTCACTGTCTCGCAAATAGACAAATCGATGTGAGATAATTGACCACACAACACTAATCCCGAACTCACCATTGAAAATCGTGAACTGGATTCGTGCACCCGTGAAGTCTCGTGTTGAGCACTATCCGTAGAGCAATACACCGAATTCCAAACTGCTACAAATAACCATGATCTTCAATTAACTTACCAGGCTTCAAGTACGCTTCGTACCTCAGAATGAGGCAACGGAAATAGAATTCTCTCCTTATTCGTCCAAATTCTTGCATAGTGTTAGACTGTCTTGTTTTGCGTTTTCCTGTTAGACAGATTTCTTATCGTATCTATTTTTAACTTTTTCCCGTTTAACGGAATCTCCATGGGAATCGAGAATTCGGTCGATATTTATTTGATCTGGATAGATTGAAACTATTTTGTTACCTGTCTAGCGTGAGGTTCAATCAATTATGTCCACAGACTCACGTGAAGTTTATCAGTCAATGACTATGCGTGCTCATGCCCTCTAATTGATTGAGTTGTGCTACATTGTGTTCTGCGTTCACCTGACACAATTCGATGCGTGGTTCTCATCGCAACCAGTGGTCGTCATTGTGCACGGTCAGAAATGTCCGTATCCCAACATTCTCATATATTCCCCTCGCCCACTAAATTTAACAAACCACATTTATCACGGATTTGTCATTTTCGTCATTGAAGCGACACATGCGACTCCATGTTTTGCCGACATGATTGTGTCTATTGAATTTTTGATATTTGCTGGCAGGAGAAATAATTTAGCCACGAGAAGGCCGGAATCGATTGCTCCTTTCGTAAAAAATCGGGAGCCATTTGTGCAAGACAAGTGAATTGTACTGACTATTCGACGATTCGGTACCATCCTGATCATCTCAACATGCCACTGATGTTATAATTACGTTATGAATGATGTAGTCCGCGTGCAAAACACTAATATTACTAAACAATTAACTTTTAGACAAATGCTGAGACATCATTTTTCAGAAGAGATAAGCCGTCTCGTGGATGTTGCCTCTCAACAGCTGTGATCTCTGTAATGTACTGTCTTGTTCAATCACCCCCTATTTTAGCGTAATTCGCGCTGCTGGCTTGATGGTCAAATGCGATTTGGATTCTTAGGAGTGCATTTGCCTGATGAGTTTACTAAATCATAAGTCGCACATTGCATCGTCAAAATGTACGCTTCTGGTAGGCAATACCAAAGGCCAGTTGCTCACCCCGTGGACAACGCAATTACTGACGTTTGAAAAGTTATACGCACAATAACATCATATAGTGGATCGAATTTTCCCTACATCTCGAACCTCATTCGGTCCAGGTTTGTTAGCAAATTGTAAAATAAAGTTAACCTATAACTTGTCCATTTGCTGTTCCCCCCTATCTATTCCAATTCAGTCGTTGCATGATAGCTTGCAAATTATTGCAGACAGCTTCAACCATACCGTGACCCTATCCCGTACCGTGTCTAATCTCTCTCTCTCTCCCTCTCTCTCTCTCTCTGAATTTCTCCAGCAAGATTTGATTTCTGTTCTGGTTTGGCTATTGCCAGTCGCTTGAACTTTGTCGCTTTCAAATTGTGCGTCTCAATCCCAATCAATGGTTATTGTAGCCATTTTCTATGGCAATTCTCTGCTCCTTCAAACAATCTACTGAAGCGCCTTCACGTGAAACGTCTGCGCCCATGACTCTCTTGGATGATACTCATTCTTTG
>LUCM01000101.1:26677-87573 GCA_008360955.1 Fasciolopsis buskii
ACCCACACCTTAGGAGGCATACATACAACCAACCGTACTGGTCGACAAATGCGCAGATTAGAGATCATCTTTAATTGTTTAATGCTCATTTATTATGTTCACTCGAGTCTAATTTGCCCTTTACCTCGTCATCGGCATGCTCACTGTTCGTGCGTGGATTGGGCTTTGCCGATGTTTCCCAATGTGGCGAGTCAGTTTAGTATTGAAATCATTCACCTGGCACCAAGATGTTTTGATTTTTGTCGTGGCATCACAGTTTCATCCACCCAAAAGAGTTGAGAGATTATAAGAAATCGTGAGAGATGAATTGGAAAATAATAACTGGAAAAACCACATAGACGAGGATAGATTTCGTAATCAAATACTCCATTCAGTGTGAGATTGAGCCATGTGACCTATGACTCCACTCAACCGTCTGTTGGATCTCGCGGACCCCAAACCGGTTGTTTAACCGCACCTACGAAAACCACCACATTAATGACCAAAGCTTCGTATCTTTTTCCTGTCATCAACTGTCCAGCTCGACGCATCTTCGTTGCATTACCTATTTCGGAAAACAGCGTACACCTAGACGGGCTTTTTGTGGACATGAGCCAAACATGCTCCACCCGCCTTAGTTAGTTCATATTCAAAGCCTGTTCGTAAAATTGTACACTGGTACCCAGCGCCTTACGCGTAACGTCAGTGTAGTGGTTTGGATAGTACTATAACCACAAACCGTCTAAATTCGATAGGTTTTCGAGTTCTACTCTTATTATTATTCCTTCGTTAACACATTATGTTGCGTTGTCTTCCACAAACTTTTATGGGTTTTAGACAGATGTAAATAGGTCTTTATGTGAGTTGCACTGGTCGAGTTTTCCTCATGGCTTTTGACTGCTTAGTTCTTGGTCTGATTGATTCAAACACGAGTCTGTACATGATTGCAATCAACTAAGCCTATCCTAAAACTCTGCTGCATAACAACAACCACTTAGGAAAGATTAGGTAAAATACTATTTAAGAAACAGGTTCATCTAACTGCGTTGTTTTGTTTTATTGCAGACCATACTACTGACTGAAAGCCGCAGGATTTTCGTTTTCATAGTTGATGGGTAGCCACTGTGCTGATTGGTTAATTGTATGCGTTGGCCACAGCGAACCCGTACAGAACCTTATCACAATCCGCACGCAGGCCCATCGTTGTCATGCTGGAACAGAGCTTTCTCCCGCTAGATCTAAGTGTATGGTTGATTTTGTTGACGAACTTCGCCAGAGCGAATACTATTACTGAGAAGATTAGTAGGTTAAGCATTATTTGGAAAATGCACTTCGATGGGTCTAGGTTTAGATCACACAACACATTTCAGTGTAGCACTGCTGTCGTTTGCAGATAAAACTCGCGAACACTTACTTTGTCTAATATCAGAGATATTTCATCAGTTTTTCTTAACTGGGGTCCGTGTCGCTACCTCTGTTTTCGTTGCTACCACTACATGTCCTCATATGAGAAGTTCACTGTGCGTCCCTTCGTAAAACTTGCCTTGAGAAAGACTACCCACGGCAGTCGAAACAATGGCGAATTACATCTACCAACAACGCTGTATTAGTAACATTATACATTCACAATAAAAAACAACACATGCGTATTGATTTTTCGATACACTCCTTACGTCATTAAGTAAAAGTACTGTGGGTAACATCGTTGATTACTAGTTTCTGATAAATTCATGCTGACTCGGAATCCTGTTTTATCTACCTAAACAAATCTTACTTGGTTTTGTGATGTCAAACTCTAAGAGCCTTTAATAACCACTTTTCTTTGCGATTGCTTTTGTTGTTCAGGTGAACGTGGTTTAAGATACCTCATAAAAATCTGTCTTGTTTAAATCAACTGTCTTTATCGAGCAACGAAGGAAAGTGATTCCGTGAAAAAATCAAAAGGTATGACAGACGTGTCAGCGATCAGCTTTTCCACTGTAGTATTTTTAAATAGAAAATCCTGGAAGTTGTTGAACAATACATAAACAAACACGATCGTTTTAAATACACACAGGGAGTGAGACTTATCATCTCGGGAGCATCTAATAGACCTTGGAGGATTATGTAACATGGCTTCCTGTGATCAATAATTGGATGAATTTTATCTGTAATCAGCTTTTCCCAAGACAGGCCTTAGTCATTGGGACAGATTTTGTCCATTGGGCTAAAGTTTTACACGTAGCTCCTAGAACTGTTTGTCCTTCACGGTATTATCGCTTTCCACTTCGCCCTAACAGAATGGAAGAAAACTGTTCCGTCCTCGACAATAGTTCACCCATTTTGCTATGCTTTTTTGTGGGGCATGGGATGTCTGACACTTACGAAATCCGGATTCATCGGATACTCCGTCCTCCTGTCAACTCCATCTTCCATCTGTTACCAAAAAGAACAATGACAAAATAAATGGGTGGTAGTGCAGCTATTGAGCTGCAATGAATGACCATTTTGATCAAAGTTTTGTCCTTAGCATCCTTCATAAACTAGTGATACTGGGTGGTTTCCCGTACTTTTTCCCCGGCCGTCTAGAAAAAAATGTGCATATATATGACAGATTGAATCAACGTGATTTTAAGGTCGTGCAGCTTACAGCAGTGCTCTGGTAAACTCACTTGCAGTTTGCATGATACGGTTCGATACAGCGTCGTGAAGAAACACAGCTTAAAACACGACCAATCAGAAGCCGAATACCAAACAGACGAAGAAGTCTGCATACGAAGACACTGATTACTGAACGATTTACCAATGAGATCGCTCAATCACGCACATTAGCGCAAATGTTATCTCTCAATGACGACCATCGTGCCACTAATCAAACCTCTTCTTCTGACGTATTTTGTGTGCATAGCCCTGAATTTAACTCGTGTATAGCACATGCATGTACGCGGTCCAGCAGAAAGAGCCAAACGATCTGTAGTTGTTTACACCCAATTCAAGTGCATCTATGGCTGGCCGCACAAAGAACTGCCGGTTGCAAAGGTTGTTAGTGGAAGGCTGAGGGCCGAATGCATCCGTATGTCCGCGTATCATTTCTACATCAAAATAACTATTTTTGTTAAAGTCGCTATTAAGTGGACAGCGACTGCTGATGTTTTACAAAGTTTAAAACACTAAGGATGATATAGTTTCACGATCACGTAAGCTGTACTGTGCCATCAAACCACCACCATGCGGTGGGGGAAGTGCAACACTCGTCTCAGCCTTATCTGGATGACTAGTTAGACAAAAATGTCGAAGTTAATCTGTCGGACAATCACATGGCCGAACTGAGGAATACATAAAATCGATGAATATCTATCAAAATTTAACTCATGTATCTTTAAGAACGCTTTCAAAAAACTGTGACGGGGTCTCAAAGTACGAAGTCCGCGGCAAATAGTGCCAAAAATACTCATTTAGGTAATAGAATTACGATAGTTTTGTTTTTTCCGACCGTATTTCTTAATTTTCGCGATATTTAGTGAAAATACCTCGTCTGGAAACAGTGTGATTACCCGAACGGTGAAAATGACAATACAGTCGAAAATTTGGCGTGAAAGTGAACAAGGGACACTATTAAAAACGGAACGGACTAACCTAGGGTTATCACTTGGGAAAAATGTCTTCCGTTGATACGAATCGGTCAGTACATAAAGACCCCTTCGCCAGACTCACTGAAGACCGAGAAATAAATTGAAACCGGTGCAATAATAAAACTCAATTATAACAGGTAGACACGTTTAAATAAAGAGAACCTAGTGGCAAACAAACAGACAGCTAAACATCAGTTGGCATGTGAACGTTCCTGCAGCCATTAAAATTGTAAAACTTGCTTTGAGAAAGACTACCCACGGTAGTCGAAACGTTGGCGCATTACATCTACCAACAAGGCTGTTATTAAAATTATGTCATTCACAAAGGGAACCTAGTGTTATACTTTATGAGGAAAAAATTAGCTGAAATACTAGTGCCACTATCAGGATGATTTGTATAGTGTACGTGATGAATAATGTCCCAGTGAGTTTTCGAATGAAAACGACGAAAAGATGTAGACGTTAATTGCGGTAAACCCTAGTTTTTATAACGATGAATCTAGATTGACACATTGGTTTTTGATTAAACATAACTACTTTTCCAGCGCATAATATCCTGAATTGTAAAAGTGGGGCCGTTGAGCTGCTATACTCCAACTCGGGGCTAACTTTAGTTTGCAGCCTTTCAATGGCCGCTACCTTATACCAGCAATAGCGGAAACTTTTCTGCATTTTAATAAGAAATAAAAAAGGTTAAGACAACCTTTATTAGTACTGTTTTTAATGGCATTGGTACAAGTAGTGGTGTTAGTAGTGGTTGCAACCAACGTCAAATCATGGCGACAAATGTTCACATGGCCAGTCGAACGATGCACACGTGAGGCAGCGTTTAGATCAAAACGTCTAGCTGTTCTCACATTGTCTGATTCAATCTACAAGATTTGGGAGGCCCATATGAGAGCTCCAAAGCAAGGTATATTGAAACTTTAGTTTGCAGACAATACGTGCAAATGTTCTGCTCTAGCTGCGTATTGATCTATGCGGGGTCTAATTTGACCAGAAATACGTTTCTCTGGACAACTCATTTGTGTCTGTCTCAATAAACTCAATGACTGTTATTTCTCGGTGATGCCACTGAACAGAAGGAGCTCTACATTACCCTCGCATACAAATGCACACGTATAGATAAGTAACGCATCCAAAATAAAGAGAATAACAATGATCGAATCAGATGTCGGATTTAGAAAACAGAATTAACTTCATTGATTTCAAGAAGAAAATGTGATAACAACTAGGAGGCAAGTTGACAGAACCAAGTGTGATAAAATAATGTCATAGCATTGGAAGTTCGGGAAAATATCTAGTTATCTGCTGAATCACTCAGTTCGGGATGCACAAGGAAGACCAGAAAAGGACAAAAAACCATCTAAACCCTACTTGGTTGCAACTCCAAAGCGAGAACGCCGATCAAAGGGTTTCAACGGAAAGTTCTTTGGTTCGTTCTGTTACACGAAGCACAACATGCCGAGAATACAGTGATTATCGCAAGTAGATTAGTGTTCGTTAGTTTGCGCTTCTAGGAAGATGATCCATTTCTTTACCATGAACTTATATCCCTCGATGACTATTTTTCTTTCGAGTCAGGAGATGAAGATGTTGATCCTAATTTGGACAAAAAACAAGCTTAATGCTGTTAACACTTGTTTACTCAATTAGACAGAACGGGATTTTTAGATTCTCGAGAGTCGCACTTAAGAGTAATTACTCACGACTCAAAGCATCCTCTCCGAACCCAAGTGTTTATCATTTACTCAATATACTGGTAGATATGGTGTGGGCAAAAAAAATCATAAAACATTCTCACAGGCCACGTATTTTCGCGTGAGGACAGATTAAAACTGACAACCAGTGAGTTGCACCTAACATTTTGAGGTTGCAGGTGAAATCAAAATAATCCGAAGCCCAGTTCCTATAAGACTGACACTGAAAATTATAACAGCTGCTTGACGCACACGATTGACCCGTTTTATTCCCACGTGGGAATGTGGAAAACTTGGTTTCAACTCAAATAACATCACAAGTTCATTACAATTCTAAGGAGCAAGCAGCTCGTGACCATGATCCGGAAACTTCAAATAGTAAGCCGTAGAAGATCCCAGTGGACGAGGTACTGAAACATTTTTTGGGGCAGCGAGTTGTCGTCAAAGCTAACAAACAGTAAAATAGCACGAAAACGGACCTAAGCAGCAGCCAGTGGAAATGCTAAATTTATAACCAGCCTTTCAACCCTTTCCTTCTTTTTATTTACTACACTACCAATGTACAGAGGAGGGCTCCTAGAGGAGACGTCACTGAAGGTGGAAGAAGTCCAGTCCTCGGATCTCGCCCGAACGCTATGATGTCCGACGCGTAAACCACGGAAGGTTATCCGATCTAACACGTTCGGCCTCTATGCGCGATATACACACTATCGTTACATAATTGGCGACTAATCAAAACACTGTTTGACGTCGAGCCCTCGGTCACGTGAAATGTCTGATCCAATGGCAGAACCGAATGAATTCATAAAAATGTTACTTTTTCACCGGCAGTGCGCGAACTTCTGCAATGTCACGACTGGTATGGATAGCGGTTACCATATTTGAAACTTTCTTCTCAGGAAATCTGTGCGAATCGATCATCACTAGTTTATTTTCACCTGCATTTAGTTATGCAGGTTGCGAATTTTTTGTCCACTACTCTAATGTTTCTTTTGCATCTGGGTGCGACTGAAAGGGAAGCACTGGTCAGTAACGTCGAAATCAGAAGCCGACAGTGAGCAGTGTGCATGCCGGTTAAAAGCTCGCCTGACAAAATACCCAAAGTTAACTTCCATTTCTAATTCAAAAAGAACTATATTTATCTAAATCCACGAGTTAGAAGTCAGTGGAAATGGTACTAGCTGGATGCTTTTCTTGGGACCCATTCAAGTGATACTACAGAAACACCTAAGGTGTCAGGGGACTTTCAATATACTATTGCGTGTTTTTCGGTTAGACAAATCGTGCTGCTTAAAGATGTAAAATATCTCAAAGACGTGTTTACTGAATGCGAAACTATAGACTGTCACGATGAGATTTCCCATGAAACAATCGGTAAAAGAACGTGAAAACTGAATTAGTGACACCATATTAATAATTATGAAAGACCAACCGTAAAGGAACAGCCCATCGTTACAGTCACGCAGTCTAACAATTAATTCTCCGAATCCCCTTCAAAGGAGAGTGAAGGCTCCGCAATCCCGACCTACTTCTCTAGAAAGTAATTAACTAGTGACAGTCTAACTAATTGTTTCGTGAAGCATGGATGATAGACTTTATACCAACGCTGAGAAGCAAACTTGAAAATGAGAATCTGGAATGTTAATTTTAGCGGTTACATGCAGCAAAAATTTCCATTTAAATTGACCACAACTTAACAGATCAAAGACCCACATCAGTCAGGACCCAAGAACTGCTGAGCGCAATCAGTGACATAAATCGCAGACAACACTGAAAATGCTCCTACCAGTTGAAGCACCGAGTTCTTGCGAATTTCGGGATATTCTTGCGTCCAGTCAGCGAGTTTATTTTCAAGTGAGCCTAAAAAGCTCCCCTCAGCGTCTCGTGCAGATGAGTCAGGTCACCGGAGCGAATCGATTTTGCCCAACTCTCAGATATTCGACAAGTGACACGACTTCACGTTAACCAACGGGCAACTCAGACTTCGTGGGTGAAATCGCCACCATCCACTCTACGACACGTTCGTCTGTGTAGTCGTAGAAGGAGGATAACCTGAACCCGTAACAATACGAACATCATCGCCATTCATGACTGATCACATTAAATATTAAGTCTATTCTTCCAAGACGATCACACATGTCTCGTCGAGTGAGAATCGTTACAAGAACGGGGTCTATATGAATTCCTTCCTATAGCCGACCGGGCCCCCGAATATGAACACATCGGACAGTTCATGAGACCACATTGAAAAAATGCGGTGATGAGAATTTGTCAGTTTCACTTTTGAATTGTCCCGCGAATATTTAAATTTGCCATTAATATTCATCGGCGACTGATAGGCGACGCGATGCGAATAGTCTGGGTATTTTGAGGTGTTATCTGCGGGAATTCGAGGTATCTGTTTGTGCAATATATTTTTTCTTAAAATGAATTGTTATGCATTATTGTCCTTTGCTATTCTTGTTTATTTACCCCACTTTTTTAGTGTGGTGAATATACGTGTAAGTCATGATGCACTTCTGTACAGCTTCCCGCTAGCCTGCCTAGACAACAAATGAATGAGAACCGCGGCGACAAGCAGTCGTGAAACTCAATCATCCCTCGATAGCGATTGGACGGAACTTATCCTAGCAATCAAGACATGTCCAATTTTGTATGTAAACCCGTGAGCACTAAATGCAACTTGAACGTGTTCCCCTTTCGTAGTGGCCCTTTTGTCGTGTTCGTTTGAAGTCTAACTATTGCACATATTCATTACAGAGATGAACGTGGCCATAAGTGGCCTGTGAAACAGTGCGGTGGCTCTAAGTGTGATTTTTCGCAACAACACGGAAATGAACCACCAACACTGTTCGGACTGGATAAAAAACCAGGCTACGCAATAATAATAACAAGTTTTTTAGTTGAATTACAATACGTTCGTAGTTGTATCAGGCAGACAGAAATATCACAAGGGTAGTAGCTCCGGACCAGTGGTCGACGTGCAATGTTTGGCTTCACTCTCGTAGGTCCCAACCATTCTGATATGTTGGTATTTATCACAGGCAATAGTGGATTTGTGCTGGATTACGTCATTCCATTTCTAACTTTACTCGTATTATCGTGTCGTAATCGTCGTGCCTACTTCTTCGACCCATTTCCTATTATGTGGCAAGTGACAGCAGCTACCTGCTTATGTCAACCTATCGCAAAATTCGAACCATCTGCTACCTCTTCTATGTATTTTGATGTTTTGTCTTTCAAAGATAATTTGGATAGATCTGGTGCCTTTCCAGGGAAGCAACTTTGGTTGACACCTTGCAAATGTTTATATTTTATAAAGGTGCCGTAGTGATGAATTGGCTTTATGCCACTTGGAAAAGGTGAACCGATAATTTCTGGCGCAGTGCTAAGTACAAAAGAACTGAAGGCGACAGAGCAACAGAAACCAGCAAACCTCCTTTAGAGAAACTAACAAGGTGTGACGAACAGGTTTATTTCCAGTTATCCATAATCATGCCAATATGTAGCATTAATTATGATTTACAATAAATGAAATGTGGGGTGATAGGTTATGGTTCTAATTGTCAAAACACGTACACTGTTTTGTGTGGATGTGTGAAACGGACGGTAGTCGAAATTATGAGGTGGGGTGATGTAATTCACAAGGGATTCCAGAGATTTTCGGGGGCGGCAAGTGGGGCGCAGAAGTTTCAGTGTTTGCGCGAACTGCTTTTGGCACACAACGGTGTATCGCAGAGACGAATACATACACCCTCAGATGCAGATAAGACCAGGAACTTTAACATTCTTGATAACCCAATCCAGACTGCGTAGATTATCCTGAACGATTCAGTTACATTCACTAAGTGGATGGAATCAATCAAATTTAGACATACACACAAATACGCAACAGTGGGCAGGTTTTGACTATAAGAACTGTAATCTACCGTCCCCCTCTCATTTACTGTAAATCATATTTAACTTTATGTATTGCCAAGTAACTAGTAACTGATAACGAACTTGTTCGTCACGCTGCGTTGTTCCTCAATGTGCTCTGTGGGATTATTCGGAAAGCCTCTCATCCTTGAAACTATCTGATTCATATCTGTCCTCCAGGTTAACGAAATGAGTAGAATTAATATCTCTCTCCTTGAACCACAGAATAATTCATTCTGTTAGCTATCTATAGTCAGAACCTATATGCACAATTTTTTAATGTAGTAAACCACTCCCATCCCTAAATTAATCGGATCCACAGGGCAGAACTCAGTCCATCATTCATTCTATACGAGCCCAGTTGCGGGAATAACTTTAACGACCCTCTGATGTCTGGCTAGTCTTCAAGTATCTTTCAAAATACAGTACTATTTAAGAAATAGAACGTTATCTTTCACGCAGCTGGAGCAAGTAGCTTCATTACAAAGGGGACATCGTACGAAACCCTGGGACCGCTTAACTTTGTTATTGGTGGTCAACCCTCACCAGAATGGTATTCGCAATCATATGTAATATTCTAGTGCCTTAGTCAGCTTTGAACCACTTCCCTGGGCTCATCATAAGTTCTGCTTGCTTATCTTCCCATTCCTACTGCCCCCTGCATGTATTTTCCCTTGCCACAGATCACCAAGAGTTTACCAGTCAGAATTTCAATATGGCTCATCCAGTTTACCCTGTACTTTTGATAACAGCCTGGTGCACATATCGTGCACCCTTGATGTACTTCAGTCCCATTAAACTGATTCGCGCTTTCATTCTACCCTAGCAGGTACCGGTCGACATCGAAAAGTAACCGCCTTCAAGTCATTAATAGATAGAGCACAAATTCAGTGGCATGAGTAACTGTTACCTTGTTGACCGAGAAAAACGGTAGCGTGCAACGAAACGCTTAGCCGCATGCAAGGGAAAAGCGCCAGAGATAAGAGGAACCGGCCATGAAAGGAAAGTCAATGAACTGACAGGATGTTCATCTTCTAAGTCTGGTGGGTCCACCGGATCACTGTTTCCCGATATTAGGATAGCGAAGTAAGGGATACTACAATGGAGCCCAGTTTCAGTTTAAACGTGTCTCCTGACTTAATACTTTGGAATTCATTCATGACTTTCATTCAGCACTATATTTGAACTATTTGAAGATTGGACATGTATTCCATTTTTTAAATGTCTTTTGGGCTGCTAAAGGTTCAGATCCACTCATGGACAGCATCCGGTTCCAGAAACTACGTGAACTAAACTGACTGAGCCCCGAGGTCACGAAGCCAGCTTGAACCGCTGTGGCTGCCGCTAAACGAGAGGTTTGTTAGCATAGGATAACGATCTCAGATTCAGTGAAACAAATCGTCCAGGAGTGAGTTTGATGCTGGGGACGTGATCACGGCTGACGAAAGCTTAGGGCAATTGTTAGTGCTTACTAGGCTCTTGATTATTACAAATCAATACCTCGGTTGTGAGACGACCATGAGATGAAGAATTTCGTAACGTCTCAATTCGCTTGCACTTGATTCTTGAAAATCTGAACATAGTGATCTAATCATTCGTTTCATTGCCGAGGTACAGTTCCGCCAAAGACGTACAACTTCCCGATAAGCTCTAACTATATGTTGACTGGTCAGGAAAAACATTTTGGTTAGAAGAAAGTTCATCCAGTCTCTTCCACCCTTGTTCTGTTATACTTCATGCCTTCATTATTTCGCCTAATTCATGGCGGTTTTCCGCTTCGGGAAATGTCATTTTATGTTTACTCATCTTCCATGTAGAATCCTTTTCCACAAGAAAATAAAAGCAGCCTATCTGTACGGGTGTCTTGAGGACTAGCCAAACAATTTTCTTATCTCTGCTTGCTTTTTTCACCCTTTCTTATCACGGCAGCATATAAAACAGCACTGAATTCTTATGCAATCATACTTTATTTCCGGTAGCATAATACTGAATCGTGGGCGACTGTAATTACGGCACCTTGGTTATCACGATAATTCGGCCTGAGGTAGAGAAGTGATAACCACGTGCCAATGACTTCCGATAGACGTAGTTGTCATTGGCATTTTCGGTCGCCTTGAGCCAGTCACACGCAGTTCTTCATGTTGTAACGTCTAACACATTTAGTTGACACGAGCAAAAGGGTAACGGAAAGGCAAGCACATCGTACTGCATACCCAGCTGTACGCGACCCAATAGCAAACTCGCGACTGGAAGCAGTCCTCTGTCAAGCCAACATAGATCAATTAGTTAAATCATTCTGGCTATGATTGGGGATTGCCTGACAAAAACCAAATAAATTTACTAATTTATCGACAAACCCGTGGAGTTTTGGAACTCTATGGGGCCGATACATACGTATCCCTAATTTATCCGGTAAGCAAAGAGAAGCTTCTGTTCCAATTTTAATATAATCGGGTTAGAACAAAATGCGTACGAGGCAACAACAACAACAGGGCCAGATTGATTACGTTGTCACCCCCATTCATATTTAAGAACAGCAACAAAAAACTGTGCTCATCCAGGAACGTTTCCCCGAGGAAATTTCACAAAACTGATGAAATAAAATGAACTCCGGCTCTGTAACCGACATCTAACGCATAAACAAGTGAAGATTTGTTGAGACCGTGGTGTCGTTTCGAAGTTCGATTGATGCAATCATTAACTCTGAACTAGTGCTCTGGTCTTGATTACGGCCTTAAGGCACCATCTGCTCAGAAAAATAACAAATAACAAAACAAAATAACAAAACATACGTGGACATCGGCCGTAAAGTAGTAAATCAAAGAAAGATTTTCGCTGCAAGAACGCTATTGAATGCAGAACTGAGACAAATCACGTGATTCCCTAAACCTCCGATTGAGCTGGGATCACGGACATCAACTGGGTTGTTCAGCCAGACATACACAAGTCGATAAACAGCAGTAGTGTCCCGATTATCGATTACTACTTGTGAGCCCTGAACAAGTGCAAAGAAAAATTATCAAAACAGTGGCCATGAACGGAAAATCCCCGTCTGATTAATTCCGTTATATTTCAGGTTTAGACATCATTTCAGCTGATAAAAAGAAATACAAAAAGAGGGAAAAATTCAGGTTCGACTGTGAGTACTCCATTTAGTTCAAAACGCATTCGGAAAACTAGGACACCACGCAGGGCAGTTTTATCCAAGCTCGTACAACCGCCTGACGCATAATCAGACATCCGCTGTCGTCTTTGCAGATTGAAACCTTAATTAAGTAATTCTTCCCCATAACTCTCCTTCCCATTAGGCCTCTACCTCTCGGAAAAGATACGCAATCCCCCTCGCGTCCGTACATTTGGACCTGTACGCACAAACTTCCGCCGACCTTCAATGTTAGCATTGGAATATGCCAGTATTTCCAATTACCGCATTACGGTAGCCTGACCCTTGTTCCATTTCCCCAAACTAACCATACCCTAACTGCGACGAAACTCCTGTTGTCACGGGTTTCAGATCACAATTCACGGAAAATTACACAGACCAGCGTGTTGGGTAGTCTGAGAGATTTAATGCAGATCTCATGGTTCTCGAGCCGACCAGTCGCTCCACTCAGTTCATTCATTGAAGGACCGAGTGCACAAGACATCTGTCACAATATTACCTAACATTTTCCGTCACAAGTTCGCCCCAGCTATGATTAAACAAATGCTATTTGATGTTGGGTTGCTTGCGTGCCCAGAAGTAAGTGTTGTACTCCGGACGGAATTGGGGGGGTGGTGGGGGCGAATCCCGTCACGCCTCATTCATGCAAATGTTCTCATATTCTCGTCACAACTTTCTCATCGTGCCTCTTGTCACGTGATTGAGGCGAACTGATCTCGGCGTCTCATGCACATCTGGGCGGTTCAAATGGGTGTGTCGCTTTTGTTAAGCATCGGAACATTTGACACATGCCACATTTGCGCTTCGGGGTTGGGTTGAGTCACTATGCCCTGCGTAGGGAATATAGCTCGCGACACGTTGGCCTGTTTAATTTTCCGTGAATTGTGATCTGAAACCCGTGACAACAGGAGTTTCGTCGCAGTTAGGGTATGGTTAGTTTGGGGAAATGGAACAAGGGTCAGGCTACCGTAATGCGGTAATTGGAAATACTGGCATATTCCAATGCTAACATTGAAGGTCGGCGGAAGTTTGTGCGTACAGGTCCAAATGTACGGACGCGAGGGGGATTGCGTATCTTTTCCGAGAGGTAGAGGCCTAATGGGAAGGAGAGTTATGGGGAAGAATTACTTAATTAAGGTTTCAATCTGCAAAGACGACAGCGGATGTCTGATTATGCGTCAGGCGGTTGTACGAGCTTGGATAGAACCATTTCCGGATCTTTTCCGGAGTTTTTCCAGATAAGCCCCGCAACTAATGCAAAAAGTGAATGCGCGAAGACTTAAGCCCCGCCGCATTTTGCCAGCTCCAACTTAATGGACGCACACATCCTTGATCCATTTTTGATGAAAACAATTCCTTATCCGAATCCAGGCCCATTTTGTACAAAACTTTCCTCCGTTCGGATTTAAACATTAAATGAACTTTCTAACGCTTTCAACTCTAGTTCATGACAAGGAGACGGCACTACGTTTATTGCAAAGCCACGGAGTGATCCATCAGCAACGTTTCTGCAACAGTGGCCACCAAATGACACTTTTAACCGTTTCTGACAGGTGGCGGTGTAATGCCCGACAATGTCGGCAAGAAACCGGTCTTCGAATGGGAACTTAGCTGGAGAGGTCTAGGATGGAGTTTAGAATAGTAATTCTATTCGTGTATTGCTGGTCCAAAAATTTGGCAAAAATCAAATTCTGCTCTGGGGCTTTATCCATTAGGCACACGACCGCTGTTGACTGGAAGAACTTTCTTCGCGAAGTTTGCGCCTGGCGCCTTTTGCAGACTCCAGCAGTTATCGGCTGCCCAGGTCTAAACGTCGAGATCGATGAAACGCTAATATCTCGCCATAAAATCCACGCAGGGCGAGTCCTTCCCCAGCAGTGGATTTTCGGAGGGATATACTGGGAAACTAAAGAGGTATTCATGCATGTAGTGCCAGATGGAACTGCGGCCACTTTGATGGACACAATCCAGGCCCGCATCGCTCCCGGTTCAATCATCATCTCCGATATGTGTGTATCATACCAAGGAATTGAAACGATGATTGACATGAATTATACTCATGAAACGATTAATCATACCGAAAACTTTGTGGATTCAACGACTGGAGCTCACACACAAACTTAGAATTTCGTTGGCACGTCTACAAGATGCAGAATAAACGCCAATGCGGCACACACCGATCTTTAGTGGACAGCTACTTGTGTGAGTTCGTTTGGAGGCAAAGATACCGAAAAATTGACCTTTTCATGCAAATTATTAATGACATCCCAATTTCACCCTCTTCAATAAAAAAAGTCTTTTGATTTATCCTGGCTGGAATTCATAAGTGACAACAAACTCGGTTGTTCAGTAAAGGCACTTATTCCATCCGCGACAATGTCTACATTCGTAAGCTGAAGATAATGATGTTAACTTTGATATTTTGCGTTAATTGGAGTCTAGTAATCATGGTCGATCACGATAGGAAAAACTCTCTTTTAGGGCGGATCTTGTTTTGCATCACAGTTGACCTTGACTCAAGGTCATTCATTCCAGTCGTCCATATTGTTACTGTGGTAGTGAACCAGCGAGCAAAAGACGGTCAATTCTTTTGGTACCACAATGTAGAGGATTAGGAACTGATTTCAAAACACCGGCTCATTTAGAATTTTGTGGTTAAACTTTTCAAGCTTTTAAACGAAACAAGGTCACCAATAACATCATATTTAACGAGTAAACTATGCCAACAGCACGGTTATCATGGTGAAAATCAATTATATTCAAAAGTGAATTTCGTCGCTGTGCTAACGGAAATATTCCTTTCAGCCCCATAAAGTAGCGAATGTAAAGTAACTGCCGTACATCCGTAAGAAGCTCCTTGTTTCACTCCACTAGGATCTGAAAACCAAGTTTTTCAAAGTAGGGTGGTTTTTATTTAATATGAATTTTTCGGATAAAACACACTTGGGTGGTGGGTATGCTTTGTTTAAAATCCTACCCCGGCCTGAATCGTGATTCTACCTAACATATGTTTCATGTCGTGATGTGTCAATTAAGGGAGATACTTATCCAATGAATACTGATTTTGTAGTTCTAAAGCTTCTTGGAATATGAAGCAAAAGTAATTTCGGCTTGGAGGTCCGGAGTCCCGGATCCAAGTAACCAAACTGGGTCTGAACGACAGTGGTAGAGCCATCGGTGACCAAAGTTCACTGATGCTGGATTCCTATCAATACCCGCTCTAAAATATTGTGAATTAATCTTACTTTGTTCTTCCTAACGAGCTCATGATGCGTCTTGGTTGGGATACACATACAGTGGCCAAAACTCTTGAATTCCATAACTTATTGTGTAAAAGATTTGCCAGTTCGCGCTGCATAAGAGGAATATAGTTTCAAGTAATTGCTTCCCTAGGATGTTGCCTACTTTAGGAGAAGTTTCTCATATGACTGTTGTTGCAAGAGTTTCAGCAAGACTTGTACATATGTGGTTCTACGTAATGTCTAGTGAATGACCTTGCTGATAAGTGCCACTCTTTCAAAAACTCCACAAAAACTCCGTAGTTTGATCCATGTGAATAATTGGGCCTGACACGAAATTCCTACGAATGCTGAAATGACCGAACGCTGTTTTCATGGTTTTTTCTTTCTGATGAGTTCAGTGTTGATACCGCAGCGTGAAAAATTTTCCACTTCCTTAATATGTGAACTTCATTCGAACTTATTGAGTGTATTTTGCTTGTCTCCATGGCAGATCGAAAAGTCAATATCATTCTCATTGTGCCGTTAGACAATATCAAAACGACTAATAGGAAGAATGGTAGTTTTGCCGTTGTTCTTGGTTTGCTTAGTCACCCATTTGAGAATTTGGCAGCGAGTATTGAATGAGCAAAACTTGTTCCTTCATTACTGCAGCACCACTTATTTCATCTTTATAGGCGTTCTCCAATGTAAATGGCAATCAGACAGCAGTCAAAACGTTCAAATAAATGGTTTTCCAGGCTCTCACAGGCGTCATCCTGGAACACACATGAGATATCGAGAAATTAGGATTGCAAGCATGTTGGACTGAGCTCCTCAAGAATTGGGAGTCTTTGAAAACTATGAGATATGCTTTGCACCGAAATCTTGGGAACGATTTCAATTCCCTCGATGTCAATCTTAATCGTTTATAATCAATAGACTTCCAAAAATCTTTCTCGTTATACAATTTCAGCAAGCCCTTTTGTCTCCATCTCAATTAACCTTGATCAGACCACAGCTTTTGTACAAGAAATGTGTTCTGCTGTATCGACGACACTAGTCAGGTGCCGACCAATAACTAGTCGGTCCATTTGTCAAGTCCAACTTTTTGTCACAGACTTAATTGGGATTGGATCCGACACCAATACCTCAGTCTCTACCGACGGTCGTACAGACAGCAACCTGGTCTGAATGAAATCAAAAGGTTACTTTGGGTAACTAATGATGCAAATAGGCGTATTAATTTTCCGTTTATCACTGTTATTGAATGGGATTCTAGTTACGACTTTTCGAGGCCATCCTATATTCGTGACTACGACCAGAGCTATAGTCTTGGTCCCAGCTGGTGACTAAAAATATAGAGCGTCACCATGGCACCTAGATCAAGCGAAATTTAAGTGGAAATAGGTCGCTCGCAATTTTTTAATGTATGTATAAATTCCGGTGTTTCTGATTCGTGTCGATGCATGAACACAAGAAAGGGCGGAGCTTGGAACTCCTGATGTAATTGATACTTTAATCCAATAGAAACACCACAGACTGGAGAATGAAACCCATGTAGTATCCAGCTGAGGTTGGAAGAATACGCTGACATCTACATTTCTCGATCAAGTAAGCAGTTCAACAATAGTCAGGTTAAGTAGCCACAGCTTGGAAAAATTTGAAAGTAGTAACACAACCGTTTAGACGAAAGTTGAGTCACGTGTTCTTTGAAGATGCACAAAAAATAAACCAGGAACAATAAAATATAACAAAATAATTCAAAGCTGCAGCCCGGAGCCAAATTTGAAATAGGACGTTCGTGAAATAAACGAAGGCTTTATATTTCAGTCAGATCTGTTGGGGTAAGTAGAAAGCATGGAGTAACGAAGCAAACAATACAAGCAAAATGATCCAGATTGCATAACCATGGAGTTTTCCATCATTACACAAATGTGGCCATCGGATTAGTGGAGTTAAAGTTTGTAGCTGAAGCAACCTTGCCCCAACGTGCTCTGGTTGGGGCAGCTGCCTCAAAACGTCAACTACTAAAACAGAAACTAAGAACGGTTAATCGCAAACTCCGACGGTGAAGTACTAAGAGGAAGGACTACGCAGAAACAGAAGGCCTTCCTTGGAAGAACGCCACTAACTGCGGCACGAAGCCATATCACGCAATTGTCTCAAACCATCGACTTGGAGCATCCCGTGGACCCCAACCCGGCGGTCATACTGCGTCCACACGAGCTATTCCATCAGTTAAAGCTTTCATACTTTTTCCATATCACCGATTGATCACCCAGAACCATCTTCCGGCCATTAACCTGTCTCAAACAAGAGCGTACAACTAGTCAAGCGTTCTGTAGGCATGCCCAAAACATGTCCCAACCACCTTAACCTATTCTGATTCAATGCCCGTTCTGAAGACTGGAACCTAGGTTACTCACAAAATTCTCCCAGCATATTCTACCGATATTACAAGGAAAATGGTGATCAAACGCTAAAAGTCTTCGCATATCTTCTGCTCTCAAAGGCCATGTTTCGGAACCTTAGAACAATACCGACCTCACTGCTACTGCGTATACTCGATCTGTGATCGATAACCAGATGGCAGGCGCACTCCAAAGATGCCTCAAATTAGCAAATGCCAATTACAGCCCTTTGTATGCGCGAAAACAATTCATTCGATATGCGACCAGCACGTGAGATACAACTACCCAATAAACTAAATCTATCCACCTCACCTAGTTCTTCCCCTGCAAGAATAAGGTTCAGCTTTGAGCCATTTTAGTTCTGCAACTGCAACGCATGTCAAGCACACAAACACTATCGTCCAAACGATGGGAAAAAACTTGCAGCTTATTTGGGACTTCATTCAGGAGCACAACATCGTCCGTATATTCTAAGTTAGACGGTTTGCTGTCTGAGCGAATATTACTGCCATTATTCTCACATTAGGACAGCACGACTTCCGTTATCATATCGATGATAAAACTGAAAATAAAAGATGAAGGAAGGGGATTCTGGCGAACACAATTTCTCGTGGTGAATTCGGGTGAAATATCGCGATAAGCACGACCTCGGTTTCGGTTTGTTAACATACATAGATTGGGCACATTCGTTTTTTGCTAGCGCCAGATAATGCCTGCAAGCAGTTTGGATGCGATGCTTACTTCACTAATTCCTCTGAGAGTTCCACATGAGGATTTATCACCTTTCCTGTAGAGAGGCAATCGCCGATTCCCATCAGTCCTTAGGAATCTTTTCCCTTTCCCAGATCGATCCAATGAGTTTTGTTAACTCCGGCGATAACACTTCGTTACCGTCCTCTAAGGAGGACGGAGACAGTTCATCTGGTCCAGCCATCTTATACCTTTTCGGAAAACCTATCTCCCTAGTCACACTCATTTCCGATGATGTGCTCGTATTTACCTGCATTGGTCCACTTGCAGGCATAAATGTACCGTCCACTGTGGCTGTGGGTCAACTAAACTGCCCCCTAAAGCGTCTTATTCAAAGCGCCAGCCAGGGGTTACAGTTTCTCTCAATAATTCACACAGGCATCTATGCGAAACTCCACACAAAGGCTATCTGGAGTGTTAACTAAGGCAAAATAGGATAACTCTTCAGACTTACCGATAGAATCATTCACTGTAGCTTCTGGAGACTCGGCAGATTTCATGCCTCATCCGTTCAAAACCCACGGACAAAACAGTCGCTTTCCATAAGATCCTTGGTAAAATGGGATCTGAATTTGGCGTATTGCCATGATTTAGCGAAGTCCCTCATCCTGTAGTTCTCGAACGAAGTCCGGCTGCGACTTTCAGAACTCGCCGGAAGATAATGGAGTGTGCACCAACCTCCGGTGTACGAGAGGTGTATTTCCTGAACCACACTGTATTCAGTACGGGATTTTTTGTACGGCAGTCCACTAATAGGCACCCATTGAGCTGATCCTTTCACGGTGTTTGAGCCAGAATTGTCGATCCAGGATTCATTATCACCGGAGTTATCCTAAGCAATGCTTTGACTTCAACCGTTGAACTTAGGCAGAAAAGGAGAGAAACTAAGTCACTAAAGTACCCCTTGGTCCTCATTTGGTCAACCGGGTGTAAAACGTGTCTTAGTCCGTCAACAACCGAGCTTCTCGTGCAGATTGGTACAGATAGATCATGATGCAAGCTTAATGATTTTTTCCAACTGAGTTGCGTTTACCGGCTTGCCCTCCGCACGTCAATGCTAGTTTAAAAAGATCGGTCATGCTGTACTTCCTTATTTAAAATTCATTTTCGGCACCCGGATTTAGCAAACATGATGGCTTTTGAAGAATCATCGGCATCTGAGTTGGCAAGGAAAAAACACGAAAATTTTTCAGTCCATAGTACTCGCCCCAGTCCTTCTTGTCAAGACCGACTGTTTTATGGTTATCGTCAGAAAGTAGCAAAGCTTCGCTGTCAGCTTTGAGTGCCAGCATATAGTATTGTGTTTATATCATAACAGAGTTTTCTAGTTTCGTGAAGACTTGCATTACACCCTAAAAACATCCGGAAGCAGATCAGAAATAAACAATAAAAGAAATTTGTCCAGATTTGGGGAAAATTTGGGGGAAATTTGTTCTCTCATGACTGTCTTCGCTAACCAGAATTGGGACAGATGTGGAACGGTGGGATTTCGACAACCATTAATACGACAGAGAACCATTCTAAATGCTCATCAAGTAGACGAGTGCAAACTTTATAAAGGTAGGTGATTAAGTGGAGGATGAGTGGGGTATGGAGGCATTTTGATGTAAATGTTTCCACACCATTTGTGCCTCACTGATAAGTGAGTCAAATGGAATAGAAAAAAACATGGCTGTAACCACACGGTCCTTGGCATGAGAGGATCCTTGCCGATCGGGCCAGAAAGATTACTGGAGAGTAAACCAGTAAGATGAGGAGAAAATGCTGAAGAACAAAAAATAAATGACAGTTTTCAAGAAATAATTCATCATGTGATATCAACGCTCAACTCGCCACTAGAAAACCGTGGATACATTGCACACCTGCTTTATTCTTGTTAAGAATCATCAGTAGTGCATATCCACCGCGTCCACTCTGGGATGCGAACTCGGGACAAACGAATGTGAGCGCCATGAATACTGGGCAGGTTCTCAACGGCTTGCTGAACTTAACCAAACGTTACAGGGCCACGGACAGCTGTGGCACAGCAATCGACCCTTACTGATAGGTAAATTCTGAGCGAGTAGCCTATGTAAGACAAAGGCTTTGAACGGAATGACTAATCAAATAAACTGCCCCCGTTGGAGGATCTAGGACGACAAAATGCTTAATTTCTAGCACAGTCAAAAATGTGGGAGTAAGGTCGGAAACTGGTGCTCATCATTAATGCCTAGATACTTGACGAACTCGACTTTTGGAACGGAGATAACTGACAGCCGAGCGCTCATTGCCATAAGATAAACAAGAACGGGGAAAGTTGGTCCAAAGCATTTAGATGTATTAGGGTGAAAGCAAAATAGTGAGGAAAAGATCCGTGTTTAACGTAAATTATTTCCGAATGATAAAATGTTGGATCCAGTGATAATGGACTGACACAACAAGACATTGTCAACATGCTGGAGACAGCAACTTGTAGAACAACACAATTGTTAATTAAGGGGTTGGATAAACGGGAATCATATTTATTGTTAATGGAAAAATAACCCTTTATTCACGACAGTTTAGGAGTGAGACGGGCCAAAGACCCAAACCTATGACGAAGAGAAGAAAGGGGAATCGAGTAAAACACAAAGGAATAATCCATAAATGTACAGTCAAATGACTTCACAGAACGGCTTACGTGAGGTGATACAACTGCGTTCGCAGTGCATCTAGTGAGGTTTTGTGCCAACTGAAGTGGATCATTAGAGGATATTCAAGGAGAAACTCGAACGGCCCGTTTGGCCGGTTTGAGCGTGGAGGAAACCATGTTGATAGGGTTGAAATATTTTGATAAAATATTCGAAGTCGGGCGTTTCGGAGTAGATACAGCTGTTAAAGATTTCCAGGAGGTTGGGATAACGCCAGTGATGGCGGTTTTGTTCACAAAGGTGGTCATAATTTCCGTGAGCTTGTACCCTCCCAATTTACAAATAGCAGCGAAAGGGCCATTCGAATTGGTGGTTATGGCTGCTTCTAAAGATCAGATAAACTTACAACTTCCTTCAAAGAAGAGTTCAACTCATGTTACGTCAAGCAACGTGGAAGATGGTAGAGTGTATGAGAACAGATGAACCAACGCGACATTCATACTGCTACATTCATATTACGGATCGATAAGCGTATGTATTGTCAGCACTGAAGCCCGTTTTCATTTCAGAGAACTTTACTGGTTGGTGAACTAGGAGTTTGATCAAAAAACGAAATAACAATTCACGAAAGTTTGGTCGTGAAGTTTCAGTCTTCTCAAAGATGAGAATAAGAACGGTTTCTATGGGATAGCAATGATCAAAAATTACATTCAATGTCTTTGCCCAACAAAGTTAAGGAGTATTCAGGGAAGACCTAAGGGAAACAATGAATAGGAATCGTCTAAGCATAAAATTATTGGCTGGAGACATGGTTCTATCCTCAGCCTTCATTTGTTTTGTTCTAACAACTGACAGATGTGCAGTACGTAAATGAAATTCGGACCTAACGAAGGTGTGAGTGATCAGCTGATGAATCCAGAGAGGGCAAATATAAGTGAAAAATTTCAGCATGGTTGGTGATTTCTTCGCTTAAAACGGAGATGAGATTACCAACAAAGCTCAGAATTCGATTTACGTGATACCAATCAAGAACACGTTCTCCATATCCCGCTTACGGGATCTAGTTATCTTTGAGTGTTACACCCCGGAAATATTCATGATCTGTCTCATTCGTCCCCTGGATAATCGAGACTTTTTTCTCCCGGTTCGTCATTGTGACCGATTCCGCAAGCAAGGCCTGGTTGACCGTGCCCTTGAGATTAGTATTTTGTGAAATTCGCTGAACGGCAGCAGCTGCCGGGCCAGATGTGATTGTTTATGCCAGCTTTATTGACCTACAGTACACATTCGGGTCAAACGACTGATACACATTTGTTTTTCAACTGTTTTCTCACCGTCATCACTTACGTACGGTTCGATCGATCCATATGATATCAACCATTGTCTTGTTTGTCACGATCTGTTTTCAAACCTGGTCCACTCAGGCACACAAATGATTTCATTTTATTTACGAGGGGTTTACAGATAATCACGTGTCAACAAAATGGAGATTGCGTTGGTTCGGCTTGTGATATTTTGGTGAGACTCGATCTGGGGATAGTAACGGTTTAGTAGATAACATTTGGACTTTAATATGTGGTGCCCATCATTTCCTAAACAACAACGCATTAACAGACATTGGTCTAAATATTTCGTCTTTGACAGATTTATTTACTAATTCCTACATGCGGTAACAACAGTAGGCCGATGAGAGTGACCGGGAGATGCCACGTGATAATGATTACTGTTAGTGAGAAAACAGTTAATCTGCGGGAAAGTTTGAATGCACAACTCAAGACTAGGAATGGATTCGGGCTTTCCTGACATCCCCAGGTTCGAATCCTGGTCATGGCAACGGTTTGGCCAGCGGTGGCCAAGTGGATAAGGTTGTGACGCTTGGACGTGAAGGTCGCGGGTTCGAATCCTCCAACTCCCAGTCAACTTTCCCACTTGGCAGCCCTCTGTTGACCGCGGCCCCCTTCCAGTATTGAAGTGTGTGATTGCAGCAAGACTTGAACCCGAAAATCCTTTTGATCAGTTCACCTGCTCAAAGCCGATCTTGGGAGCGGTTGAAGAAAATGGGGTTAAAATCCACTCCTGGTTATCCTCAGGTCACTCGTTTTGACAACATTTCATAATTGTGTGCGATATTTGGCCTCTTATTACCGCTAACAACTTCTATTCGGCTGGTGGGAAATTTGAGATTTTGGCTTCCTAAGGTCTCACTAAAGCAAAGCATTTATTTTGTTCCTGTCGCCAGACCAAAAGAGTTCCACATCTGGTGTTCTCGCTTTGGCAGAAGTTTCAAAAATACCGTCAGTCCACCAATCTCGGGTGCGGGATCGTCGCTGATCAACCAGTGATGGATTGACAACGATAAAATGGAGATTAATCTTCCAACGGATATTCAGCTAATTAGCTATTGTGTGGGAATCACGTGGTACCATTTATTGCTCCTTAATACCGGCTTGGTCTTTTCCGGAATTCCTCATGAACTGTGTGAATCTCCAACAAGCTAACGTTTTGAAATAGTCACGAGACTTTACTATTAGAGTCCTGTAACCATAGACAGATATGGATCTGTTCCTCAAACTCCCCACTTGGACGGCGAACAGCATATCATCCCAGAACAACGGACTAATCATTTTACCCACATCCAACAAAGGCATGTTCACTGGAAGAAAGTAAAACCGGACAGAAATTCCCAAGAATTTACTTTCTACCAGATTACCGCAAACTAAATGATCAATTACCAATAGAGGATTCCTGAATGAGAGAAGCAGAAGTGACGGGATTTTTGTGCAACACGACAATTCTATGTTTGCTAAAACAACGCAGCGCAAGTAACTTGTAACAGGGTATTTGGGATTGTAAACAAATTCCACCCAAACCTCCACCCTTTTGGAACAATCAACTCTGAAAACAAGTTAATTTTATCTAGTTTATTACTGCGCAGTTAGAGTCAGAGCACCAGTTTCCACAAGATATCCGTTACATTGTTCGCTATTCTTGTTTGTTTCTCATCATAAAGGAATATCGAGGCAATGTTTTGTAAAATGAGTGGCATCTGCAACACATTTAATAGGGCTACTGAATACCTCCGAGTGCCGTAGCTTATTGGATTGGTAATGAAAAGCCACTGACCTCGGGGTTCCCGGGTAAAGCAGAAAGTTTGGTAGTATTGTCTCGTCAACAATCATTGAAATAGCATTTGGTTGACCGTGGATACTGCGTATCTGCACAGTACTGATCCCGTGTGAGGCCTCCAAAAACATCCGGCATTGAGATCGGTCTCTGGCTCAGGGATTAATCCGAATGAAGTTGTTTCGGCCAGAACTTCTTCATTCCACTTTCACTTCTCAATTTCTTCCTTAAAGAAAACGCATGATACATCATTTTCAAGAACGAGATCGTGACCAACATAAGGCTGGTAAGTGGAATACTTGGCCGGCCGTATGAACAATTCATCCCGCAACCTTCCCATTGAACCATCTTGATGTTGACTGCTTCACCCCCGCCAGCCACGCAGACAGATTAAATCCCGAAATCGATTAACTTGAAGTGTTACCATTCTACTCGATCTGTTCAAATTGCACTCCTTACATTGTTAGCCGCGGATTAAAAACTTACGTACAAGCCACGTGATGTAGTTCGGCACATCTTCAGGTTAGCCTGATTAGATAAGCAGTTATTGATAATCGTAATGACAAAGGGTCGTGAAATCCAAGCATTCCTCGAAGGTGACTGGGTGAAATGGATTCCGCCAGTCGGAGTAATACCAGTCTTGTATGTAAATCCATGAGCTGTAGATATAACTCGAACTTATTTCCGTTCGGCTGTGGTTTTCTTGTTGACCTCATTCGCGTACCTTGAGTCGAAGCTGATTCATTACTTACTGGTTACTCGTGTCCGCTCGTTTCCGTAGCTGACCAAATTCCATATGCTAATCACAGATCCAAATAATGCATAAGCGCGATTTCGACAATGAAATCACATATCATTCGGAAGCTCCTTATGAAGTAATCTAACCTCCGACGGTCGTTTGATCTTCGTTTATCAACATGGTCGGAATCAACCGTACATGTCCATGTTTCTTCGTATTTTCTCAGCCTTTAGATGTAGTTCGTTATCACCATATCATCGTTCCTCATCCGTGTTGCATGGGTTTTCATCGGCGTTGGATAATTCTCTGCTTTTGGCAGCAGATTTTTTCATAGTTTTATTTACCGTTGTACTGCCTTTCATCAAGGTACATTAGGGTAAAAATCAAGTTGACCTAAACAACTTTTGCAAGCCTATGCTGCATGACATATAACGCTCGTCATGACCCAGCTTTATTTGGGAAGGAGTAGGCAGAAAATGGTTTCTGAGTGTTCTACAGCCGACGAACAGCTTATGATCAAACAGTTATAAGCCACTTTCAAAGGTTCACAAGCCGACACACAGGTGGCCGAAAATGCAATCTAAAGTATTGTGCTGTATTCGGTCTCGGGAGACGTTACAGAGCTTCTGGTTACGTAAACTGGACCAGTAACTCTCAGCATAGCATGCCAATAAACCAGCTCATCTGAGTGAGTGGATTTTGTCCGTTTTCGGGGAACTGCCATCTATCGCGATTACGCGTCGGCATTCGAACCATATGTAGTGCCTAGATCAAATCAGCGGTATTCGATTTCAGTTTTGGTTGAACATCGTCCTGAGCGCGTCACAATAAGAGCATCGTCGCCGTCCTGAAGTAATGCATTTAGAGGGGGAAGAAATCTGGCAGGCTGGTGGAATGCGGAAAATTCACCTTTTTCTTTCCCGAGTCGACAAAAGTTCTGGAGGATAGACTCACAAGTATGAGCACGTCGATGCGTAAGTGTCGTATTCTGGGATTACATGGGAATTAAAAACCCATAGAATGCAAATGTTCAATTCAGACCACCACAATAAATATCTCACAAAGCGAGAGCCGTTACATTAACGCTAGGGGGATAATGTCTTGTTTACGGTCACTTGGGTAGTCAAATTTGAATCCGCTTCAGAAACAAGTGGAGCTATTTGAAAAGAAATGCAGTTTGCGAAATGTTATTTCAACAGGTTTGGAAGATTTCTCCAACGGCTGCCAGATAATGAGTCATGAAAAGTCGGGTTTCCATTGCTTCCAGAGGCGAAATAACAAGGCATTAGGCTGTACATCATTTCCGTTTTTTCCATTATTTTCGTGTTCCTCTTTCTTTTTTCTTTGGATTCTCACAATCATGATGAGGACGGATATTATCTCAGGCTACACAGGAATCAAGCACCTGAGAAAATGCATTTTTGCACTATGTACAATTGAAATTAATGTCGTTTTCGAACCCTTGATGCATAATAATAACAACATTATGGGCATACATCGAAAGGTTCCTTTTTGAATAGCCCATGGTGTCAAATTCTAACGAATTTCATATAAGCCCAGCCAATATGTAGGTTTATGGATAACCCCTTATAGAATTAGACAGCAAATTTTGAGATCACTGAAGTAAGTCCGCGGGAGTCGCCGCGATGAGAACGGAACCCGAGCAATCGAAGCTTAAATACGGGACGAAAACAATCCGTTTTACCATTTTAGGTAGGTAATATAAAGTATTTCCAAGTACTCTTTTATTTTAATATTCAGTTTAACCTCGTTTGTATCACGATCTTATTTGGTGTATTGCAGTGATCCCTAGTTCAAGGCACTTGCACATGAAATTCGAATTAATCTTTCAAGTTCTTCAGTTCTATCGGCCCAGTGCCCGCTATTGGATGTTAGAACCACAGTAGAAGCTTTTTGGAGTGTGGGTAAGTTCAAACCAACCCAAATGTGAAATGAATGAAATCTGGGCCTTTTTACAATTAAAATGGCATCTTAGCTTTTTGACCCAGACAAGTATTCCATTTTGAGCACGAAATCGTCACGGCAATAAATCTTGCCCAGGTACGAGTGTATATGTACACTTTCGTTACGGAATTCACCGTAACACTCAACTGAGACAATGACCGAATAAAGACAATAGAACCCTTGATTTGGGAAATTTCTGTGATGAATTCCAGGAAGTAACCAAAAAACGAGTGCAGTCACAAATTCAGTGTTAATCGAAGTACGTTAGTACCTGCATTAAGCGTTGTTTTTTGTGGGATTAAAAGTTCAGGTCTTTTTAAGGTTCTAACTCCGGTAGCTTTTATAAAATCCTAGACCACTTTTTACCAATTTGAAAGTATGACTTTCCAGTATAACCTGGAAAAAGACTACTACACCGGTAAGTAGGTTTCGGTGGACTCTGTTCACGTTTGTCCTATTTGAAGTCGACAGTTTAGAAACGTGACCCGCGTTTGTCTCAGCAGACGTAGCGTACCTTTGTAATGTTTCAGAAACTCATCTACATAGTCGATATGCTCAGAGGCAGAAAACGAAAAGGCCACATCATCAGGATCATTAAGTTTAAATCGGTCGTCCGAAAGGGCTTTTAGTCACGGCACCAACTTCTTTACATTTCAAGATGATCGGTTAGATGTAGGAAAAGAAATGCAAAATAGTTTGATTTTATCCAAATGGAATTAGGATAATCGACCGGGAGACACTATAGCTTCAGATTTACAATTATGGGGAGCAAATAATATTACTTTTCGGGTTTATATCCTACAAACTTAACTTCATCTATTTCGATTCCTCTTGAAACGTTCAATTTTGTCAATCCACAGAAGTTAAGCCAGATCAAGTCACGAATATTCTGTGAGCAATCACGAGAATGATCGCAATCCACTCTTTCCTTGTTTTTTTCTTTCCATTCACACAGATCTAAAAGCGGAGGTGGAGAAGCGAACCCGGATACAGTGTGACACGGGTCGATTTACAGTAGGTAAACGGCGAATCCGGAATCGGACGTCATGACGAGGGCGATCGTAAGCGAGAAACCACTACTCTCAGGCAGAAGGGATAATCACCTAGTTTGTGGACAAGCATCATGTCAACCTATGCAAAACTTGTTGGTATCACTAGGCTCACCGCTTGTAAGGATTTTTTCAACTGCCCTCAGCATCACTGCTGCGTGTCGAAGATGACCGAACGAATTTATCGATCCGTTGTCTGGTTGGTTCGATTTGGGAGATAGTCACATTTTTATCCTCGCTCACACATACCAGAGCACAAACAACCAATCCTAGTGACATTACTACCTAACACTTTCGACACTACCGAGATCGGTTATTGGGGCCAGTCAGCTCTCACGTCTGTGTTTCCCATTATTTCGTGAAGCGATAGGGTAATCACCTTATCCAAAGGTTAGGCTATTCCAATCACCGATTGCTTTGCATCACGTCAAATCTTAACCATATAAACAACCGAAAACGTACCACTCCTTTCTCGTCCGCACGAAATATCATACGGCCAGAAGACTAAATTTTATTGTTCGTTATCCATGGTGGATACTATTTGTTCCCATCTTTTTACAACCTGCGAAACCGTCTGTCACCTTGATATCATGTGAAAAACAAATTCTGCACCAACAGTTATGCGGTTGTCCCAGTGAAATGCATATGCACATATATCCATGAATTCTCAGATCTATCGTCAGGTAACTAAAAAGAAAGTCAAGATATCATATCATAAAAGCATTATTATGATTCCATCCTCCTACCCACCTCACACGTAAACGAAATTGTTTATCCAGCCTCCAAGGTTTGCATTGAAGTTTGCCACCCAGCGTGTCACGTGGCCTAATCAGTCGCTCAAATAAAAGTATCACAACATGCCGCACAAATTTCGTTCGCCGCTGCAATCTCGCCGTTCACCACAGTAGACGATTTGGTTGAGCACGTGAACGTGTCAAATGCAGTTTCAGAGACAGGTCAAATAAGAACAAATCGATCAGCGTTCAGCACACAGGAATGCCCTGTTCTAAGCCGCACTTTTCAAACCAGCCCACAAGTCACACTACCAAATAAATTTGCTTTCCGAATGATGAACAATGTATATCCGCTTATAAGGCAATTAGCAACAAAACAATACCTTTATAAGTTTGCGACAATTTCCGCTGGTAATTCGGTTCACCAGATTTGTTAGAGGCTTTCGGACAATAACACAATACGGTTTTCGTTGTCAAAGGTAGTTTAGTCGAAACTTCTGATTAACTCTTAGGGCAGACAGAAGATAGGGAAATAATGAGGACTCCAGGAACTATCGCGAAAATTTTTTATTCTTGCTTGAAACAAAGATTGGTTCATCCAAGTACTGATGCAAATTTTGCATTAAGGCCCAGAGAAGACATGCTTTCAGTCGGCATCATGAGCGTATACAACCGAACAGAACAGAACTATCATCTTTTCATTTTTACGGCTAAATTCCAGAGGTCAGTTTGCCAAAACGGCTACAGACAAAACAATTGGTTGTTATTTATAACCGGTGTTGTTGCCTTGGTTGGTACCATATGTAACCCTGGATTAGTCAGCCACGAATTCGGTCATCATCATCATCATCGTCATCGTTCAGCGTTAAACAGCAAGGCAAGTCTCACTGATCGCCGCCTTTTCTCCAGAGTTACACGTTTCTATAAAAAGAGTGAATATCCAAGGGGAACAGGGAGTGGACCTGCACAGGCAGGAAAATACAAGAATGCTGACGTAATCAACATGCGGAACACAGTCTAACTGTAAAAATTCACTCTTTCAATCATTCTGATTCGATAGAAAAAGACAACACGATCGCCACTGTTCACGGTTCACTGCCATATCCTTAAGTGTCTTCAGCCGGCAAGTCGACAAGTCTTTCGGACCCCAACCACGAAGGCGTGAGACACCTACTTTACCTAACTTCGCTGTACATTTTCTCATTCCACGTTGCCACGTCATTTGTTGGCCTCCACATGGCTTCTTCCATTCCTTAGGAGGAACAACTTAGGGTACGGAATGGTAGACGAGTGTTCGTCATACGCAACACGTGACCCAACCAGCGTAGTCTACTAAGTTTCATACGCTGAAACAAGCTATTCTCAAAAGTGGCACCCAATACCAGATTCCTAACCTTAATATTACTCACCCGGTCACTCCATCCAATCCTAGCCATACTACGTAAACATCGGTGATCGGAAATCTCCAACCGACGAACATCGCCCACACGCATACTCCACGTCTCGCAACCGTACAACAGAACTGAATACACTGCGGTACAGTACACAAGACCTTCCAACTTCAGTGAAATATCCGGCCGATGCTACAAGTGCTTCAGTCACAACGAGACTGCACCTTGACGTGGTGTGACGGCTTGCGTGCCTCCATGATCCAACGAGCTATACACGATTGCTCTTTTCAAGCCGAAGATCCAATATGGCTGAAAGGTCAATGGGTAGAGACCTGACGAAGTAGTCTCCTGGTCTTCCCAGTCGGGGCTGATCTGAGTAGGCAGCTCAGTCTGAAGAACCAGTGGAAGAATAATTGATCCAAGTAGATGGGTTTCCACTCAGCCATGGCACGCTGCCTTGCGGTCAGGTTCTTATTAGAACTAAAAGATTTGGTTGAGAACCCTAATCGTTCTTCTACTTAGCGGCTGGAGTCCCTAGCAATACCCACCCATCAACCCCCACGAATTCGGTGACCAAGGCCGACGTTCACTGAATCGTCAAAATCACTTCATCGCTTATGTACAATAATATGGTGCCCTGTGAACTCCCTCTTACCTTAAATTGGTCACAAGTCAGGAATGAGTAGAAATAGTCGGTTCTCTTGGCATTGAAAGTTGGAGAATGGTAATATGATTAACATAAGTTACCACATAGAAAGATCACGCTGTTCAAATACACGCGAACGTTGGGTCATACGAAGTGATCATTCGTAGGTTGTTTGATACTT
The DNA here is from genome assembly GCA_008360955.1 of Fasciolopsis buskii. NCBI lineage: Eukaryota > Metazoa > Platyhelminthes > Trematoda > Plagiorchiida > Fasciolidae > Fasciolopsis > Fasciolopsis buskii. The sequence continues at coordinate 57,868 of LUCM01000101.1, forward strand.
CCTCATTCCCATTAAGTTTATCAGACCAGTTTTACAGAAATGTGGTTGAACCATAGTAAACGATAATCGAATGAGTTTATGGCCAGCAAAAGGGGGCTATTTGCCGCCTGCTTGATCAACAGCAACGTTAATTGTTGCTATCCTTTCAGGAATCGTGTCGTCAAAGCTTGGTATATTTTTCGAGGATTTCGCTAAGTAGATTTCGGAAGTCATTCCCAGCAGAGGGAATAAGAATGAGGGTAGAGAAACGCGGTGAATCCAATAGAAGTTCATGCGTCAGCAACCATGGATCACTGAGGCCAGCTAAGAATACACATCAGCCGATCCGCCTCTATACAATGGGTAAGTCAAAAGGACAAAGAACATTCCGAGTAATGGTCCACAAGCAATCCACTGATACGTCCGTAAAATTAATTTTAAACGTTAATTTTGCTTCTGTGTAAGTTCTAGCGAACTATTTCCGACTATCTGAATCTAAGCGACGCTGGATTTTGGGGGAAGTGAGGTACACAACAGTCCCTTGCCACATGCAGGAAAGTTCACTCAACTCGTTTTACATCCTCAGTGTTCACGGCTTTCAACACCATTGAATGCGGAATGCTTTTTACTGAAAGAGCGCAGACTGCAAGGCTGATTACATTTGTGACATTCTAATGTTGAATGGAAGAACACCGCATCTGGGTCGGCTTACGTAATTGTTCATTATCTTCCAGATGTAATTTCAGCTCCGGGCTGCACATTCAGCTGTTCATGAGTAAATGTCTTCCAGTACTACTGCTCATTCCGATGCTCTAAGATCAAGTTTAAGGAAGATGCAGCAGATTTCAAGGTGTAAGCCAATAAGGAAACAATCAATTTTTTGACTGGCACAGGAGAAACGAAGATGACTAATTACTACCTACAGTTTAGAACTGGCTGGTCGAATTGTATCCGGACTTTCATTACCCACTTCCTCACAAAAAATTGCTACTGTCTTTTGTTGCCTTTCTGTCATGGTCGCGTGAATTGCCTAATATTCATTACTCTGTATTCTATCCGGATAAGTTGAGTCGAAAAGTATTTGTTTCTACCTCGACATTGATATAGCTGGGATTGACGATGCGAAAAATCTGGAGACTCAGAATATACTGTTTCCGTGTCCTTGCTCATCATTGAATCACGCCGTCTTTTAACCAACTTGTGTAGGTGATTTTGATCTGCCGCCCACTGAATGCACCATAACGTCGAAGCAGGCCTTGTTGTCGTGCCACCCACGTCAACCATCTGCATCCCCATCCTGTCGTATCACGTGGCCCACCGATTGCCTGGGCTGAAGGGTTGGCGCACCTATTGGTGCGATTTTTCAAACAAATATCCAGCGACGCTTGACGCCAGAATAGGGCCCTCAAAAAGTTTGATCGTTGTGGTAACTTCGACTTCCCCCCTCTATATGATGATTATCAGTATCATAGTGGAAAGGAAATCGAGTGCGAGAAAGCCAGCGGTCCGTTCGTTAACCCTTCATATTTTCGCGGATGGCAGTAGCGGCCGCTCGAATTTCTCTTGGCCTGTTTTTTGCACCCGTCGGTTGGTTGTTACCACTAACAATTGGTCCCATCTTTTTGTTGAGGCACTTTATAAACCCTATAGAGTTCACAGGTTTTCCATTTGCACACCTTCTTTTGTCCCTAAGGTACCCACATGCTTTCAACTAGGCTTAAATCCGCAGTCTCAGCTGACGGTCGAATATGTCTTATCCGACTTCCCCGTCATGCCCTCCTACAATTCCCGTTCGATGCAATATTATAACAGTTTTTTATTTCATTATTTTTATGCGTTATTTATGACTAAGATTGCGGCCTTTAAGAGACTGTTAAAAAAGAAATGGCTGACGGTGGCAGGGTTGGAACTCGCAACATTCAAAATAAACCTCAAGATGCTAGAGGCTTGATCAACGTGAATTTTGAGTGTAAGCGCATACATGTCACTGCGAACTGTCGGTCTTTATTCTTACAGCAAGTGGTCCTCACTGCAAACCACTTAAGCTGACATCATATTTCTTCAGACATACATTCACAGACCCTTCTTTACTAATTATACTCGACAGCGTGGATTTTGCAATCGAATCAGCTCGGGTCATTTTTCGTTCGCACACTTTCCCACCTGGGTGGTTTTAAGGAAACCACAACCGGTCGAACATTTCACCTCGATTTTATTGAACGAACCGACGTAGATAGTAGTTCACCTGCCAGTCGAACTGGCTGACTTTGCAAAAATATCGATCGAAGAAACTGATGGATCGACCTGAAAGCCGATTGGTTGCATGTGGCTCAATGAGAAATACCATTGGCGCTACAAATGTCATGAAAAAGGTTTATCAAAGCGCGCACGATCTCGAACAGCGAAATTGCAGAAAAATCTTCCAAGGTCAAATGTTAATCAGCATACCAGCTCTATTTGAGATTCTAGTGCACGACTGACAGGTTGACTCAATGTAATGTAACACTAAGAGCAACGGGTCCAAATCCTGTGACGTGAAGCGGGAGAAATACGTTAACGGACAGACAGAAAGATCCACTAGAATTAAACCGTTCATTAGGGGGACTAGAAGCAACACTTTCCACGGTCTTTCGGATTTCGGCCACATTTTACTGGTCCCAAGGATTTTTTTACCAGTCAGTTGTAGGAATTGTTATAGAATAGAATAACTAAGCAGAAATGTCTTATTCCGAGTGAGCTGTGGTCATTGCAGCGGTTGGACCGCCAGGTGCTGGATATGATGACTTTCGCTACAGGCTTATATCTTGCATCCCCGCCGACTGAGGCACAGTCGACGACTCCGTTCTCAAGGGGTTCTTGTCTCCCCCCTGGCCTCTATCCCCGACAACTGTTTGTGCGACCAGAGACTTGTGTTTCAGTAAATTGCAATCAACTGGTAGCCGTTTTTCTTCATACTATACACTGTCAAATTTTGGAATAAAGTTTTATCATCCCGGTTGATGATACAATTAGATAAAGCATTACGCCACGCACAGCTCGATTCCTGTTCGAACCACCGCGGCGGTTTGTTCCCAACTGATTGTGGATGTCACAACAGAGGACAGTTTATAGAGCTACGATGGTTGGATGCATATCCAGGTACTTTGGTATGGCAAACACTTGCTAAAGCTATAAAAGATATTGTGTGGAAGGAAAATGCAACCCTTTTGCATTGAGTAAAACGGAGGAAAAACAACGTGAACGACAGTAATTATTTGTAAAAGCTCATAATGCGAAATTACCTGGCAACCGACGTAAATCGTTTCTGTACTGATTTATCAATTCTCAGCCGATTATTTATAATTGAACAGGGAGGGCTTTGTGGAAGCAGTGGCAAACTTAAAAAATAAACCGGTTTGTCAGGTAAATTGAGTTCACAATAAAAGGCTGTTATGATCATAGCTTTCGGTTGTAGAAAAGAAATGTGATCGGTAGGACAAGATAACAGCAAGCAGACTAATCAGAGCCTAAAGGATCCACTCCTGGTTCTCGAAATTCTAGCTAAAGAATCCTAGTGATTAAGTGAGTTGTTTTTGGCCGTCAGTGAAATCGGCATGAGAATCGAGTTAAACGGATTTAAACCATCATTCCATCCAATGTACAATGCTTGAGAGATCACTGTTTAGCAGCATGTACGTCTTATCCCCGTCTATGTCAATGAGCTCATATTCAGAGTTCATCAGAAGAGGTAGGACACTTCGCTTGATCAAAATAATAATTTCATCTCCTATGTAGGCAAGCTTTCTAATTTCCGTTCTTTCGATGTAGGGACCGCTTAAACTGCCGCTAAAAACTGCGGCTCGATTGATTGATCTGATGACAGCGTTAAGAAAAGGGGAAGAAATAGTTCGTAAACATAACTAAAATCTAAGTGTTCATTTCAGTTGGGTCCCTTCAATTTCCGCACACTGACTCAAATAGGGCAACAAGCCGCCCTAGATAGAAGGCTTGTAACTCTCAAAGTAGATTTATACTGTCTCTAAAACGTGCAAACAGGATTCCACTTCCGAGCCTAAATGTAACCTTAATCTATCCCTTCACTCTCCGCGTGTCAGGGTGATCCGGTATCGAGCGGTCATGTTCAGGCTGGCTTTAGGATTGCTCTGACCATACGAGCGAATACCCGCTTATGTGCATTTCGGTTGGACAGCTCTGTACGTGTCAACGGCAGTCGATTGAGGCTTCGCTGTTTGTTCGACGTTGACAGCAGATCACGTGAGGTGAAGAATTCGTTCCATTGGGAGTTACCTCGGTTACTCTACAGTGTGCATTCAACAGACGTTGGGATCGTTGCTAGTGAATTTAACGCCCAACTTGGGAACTTAGCGAAGACGGAAAAGCACATCGGAGGTCGATTTCCCGTCGAAGTCGATCGCACTGACAACAGAAATCATCTCATCCAGGTTTGTTGTAGCTGCAGTTTTGTCATAAAAACAACATCAGCTCGGCCGGCACCCCTCTTAGGCTTCACAGTACTGGGCTCAGATCGATCACATGGCCAACGGTCACCGGTTGCGTTGATCAATCGAAAATTATCGGTCATTCTGGTCCACGCTTCTGGACTCCGCTCACTCTTTGGTCCGAGCTCGCTTTTTCGCACTCAGTCTGCAGTCACACCAACACAAAAGCTACTTGTCCGACACAGCTGACTCTGTATGACAATTGCCGAATTCAATTCCAGTCGAAATTTTCAATGCGGTTGTTGTGTGAACCAAATGCCCAAGATCTCAACGAACACTGGAAGCGGAAAAATGTAGCCCTGCACTCAGCGACAACTACCACGCAGGACTCTTTGTAACGTAAACCTAAAAACGATGGATATCCTCGATTTGATTTACACTGTTAGATGCTCGCAGATCCGTCCCCCAGATGCAAAATACAATGAGATGCGTACATCCCTGAGACGTCAAATGACCAGGAGTCTGATAAATTACCGGGATCAGTGGTGGACAGGAAAGTGTAGGGAAATGCAAAAGGATGCAGCAATCAGAAATGGTTGGAGCCTTCACCGACTGGTTAGGAATATTGGTCCATGGAAGTTGGGCGTAAGCAAGGTGTTTAAGGAATCCAGGAACACACTAATTCACTCCCAACACCGTCGGCTGGCGCTTTGAATAAGACGCTTTAGGGGGCAGTTTAGTTGACCCACAGCCACAGTGGACGGTACATTTATGCCTGCAAGTGGACCAATGCAGGTAAATACAAGCACATCATCGGAAATGAGTGTGACTAGGGAGATAGGTTTTCCGAAAAGGTATAAGATGGCTGGACCAGATGAACTGTCTCCGTCGTCCTTAGAGGACGGTAACGAAGTGTTATCGCCGGAGTTAACAAAACTCATTGGATCGATCTGGGAAAGGGAAAAGATTCCTAAGGACTGATGGGAATCGGCGATTGCCTCTCTACAGGAAAGGTGATAAATCCTCATGTGGAACTCTCAGAGGAATTAGTGAAGTAAGCATCGCATCCAAACTGCTTGCAGGCATTATCTGGCGCTAGCAAAAAACGAACGTGCCCAATCTATGTATGTTAACAAACCGAAACCGAGGTCGTGCTTATCGCGATATTTCACCCGAATTCACCACGAGAAATTGTGTTCGCCAGAATCCCCTTCCTTCATCTTTTATTTTCAGTTTTATCATCGATATGATAACGGAAGTCGTGCTGTCCTAATGTGAGAATAATGGCAGTAATATTCGCTCAGACAGCAAACCGTCTAACTTAGAATATACGGACGATGTTGTGCTCCTGAATGAAGTCCCAAATAAGCTGCAAGTTTTTTCCCATCGTTTGGACGATAGTGTTTGTGTGCTTGACATGCGTTGCAGTTGCAGAACTAAAATGGCTCAAAGCTGAACCTTATTCTTGCAGGGGAAGAACTAGGTGAGGTGGATAGATTTAGTTTATTGGGTAGTTGTATCTCACGTGCTGGTCGCATATCGAATGAATTGTTTTCGCGCATACAAAGGGCTGTAATTGGCATTTGCTAATTTGAGGCATCTTTGGAGTGCGCCTGCCATCTGGTTATCGATCACAGATCGAGTATACGCAGTAGCAGTGAGGTCGGTATTGTTCTAAGGTTCCGAAACATGGCCTTTGAGAGCAGAAGATATGCGAAGACTTTTAGCGTTTGATCACCATTTTCCTTGTAATATCGGTAGAATATGCTGGGAGAATTTTGTGAGTAACCTAGGTTCCAGTCTTCAGAACGGGCATTGAATCAGAATAGGTTAAGGTGGTTGGGACATGTTTTGGGCATGCCTACAGAACGCTTGACTAGTTGTACGCTCTTGTTTGAGACAGGTTAATGGCCGGAAGATGGTTCTGGGTGATCAATCGGTGATATGGAAAAAGTATGAAAGCTTTAACTGATGGAATAGCTTGTGTGGACGCAGTATGACCGCCGGGTTGGGGTCCACGGGATGCTCCAAGTCGATGGTTTGAGACAATTGCGTGATATGGCTCCTTGCTGCAGTTACTGACGATCTTGCATTCGAAACCTTTCTTGTATGTATCTCTTCAATTCCGTATTCTGCAGTTGATCATTTTTTGTTTCGCGTTCTTTTTCTTTTTCAGCAGTTAAGGATTTGTTGCTTCACACGCGACGTTGGTGGAGGTTTATGGTGGTCCAACCGAAGCTGAACTGATCTGTGTGAGGACAACACGGTTTTCACTAAACTCGCTAGAGATCTTCCTGTGAAGTCGAAGTCAAGGAGAAAGTCATTCGGATTTTTCTTTACTGTAGTTTTTCTTGGGCTTCGCTCACTGACGTTCATTTGTGAATATACTAATTTACTACCCGGGTGTTTTTTTATTCATTTGACGAACAGTTTTTGATTTGTTCATGTGATCTTTTTCGATCTACAAATTTGCGTATCGACTGTTGAAAATTAAAAAAAATGAATTGAACTACTTAGCAAAATACGTGCAAATCAAATTCTGTGCTTGGACAGGTTAAACTATATGTGATTCCAAATCTGAAACCAGACAATGAATATCGACTCCATGATTTCATGAATTTCTAACCAAGTGAACAATTTTTACCCTCCCAGGGTTTTCGGACTAACGAGACAGATAGAACCACCATCTAAGCAAGAACATACGCACGCGAACATGCGCGCCGTTCGCGTCATGGCACATGTCCACCAAACCGGTTACTGTTTTCCGGGTCGTCTAAGCCGGTTTTACGTTCATTCTATCGGTTCACACTTGATTTTGTAGAATGGATCAGGATAGGGTCGCGCAACTAAACGGAACAACCTGAAATAAACATTTGGGAAAATTAAGTTGAATGAGAAAGTTGTAATAACATTTTATGCTAGATTTCTCGATGGAGTAGTTCATTTTATCATATTTCGATCAAATCAGCCTCAGTTTTAGCTCAACGTGGCTACTAAATTATAAGAATACTTGAACCTACCTATACAATATTTTCTTACTTTTAAAACTGGCTCTAATGATAATTATTTGAATCGTCCGCACAGTAGATTTCCTGCCATCACTAGTTTATGGTTTAATGTTGTTAGGTGGAGTCTAAAGAAAGTTGGACGAAAATAATTTGGTATCAATGCGTTATTGTTTCCTTTCCTCCATAACAATACCTCCAGCTTTTTCCGCAAGTCGTCAGTCTTTTTGACAAACTTTTCTAACTGGTTGTAACGGAACAGTTGTTCGTGTTCTCACGGAAAACTCAGTGTTAAGATAGCGGATGTGGGATTGAAGAGAATGACCGTGCAACAATCCCAATTGCGGGAACCGAAATTACGCTCAGACAGTCAGTGATATAAACGGAAATCGGTGAGGCGAAATCCGAGAGAGTCAGTGACTGACAGATTTGGTTGGTTATGCTTTCGGGAAATCTGAACATCTTGTCAATTAGCGTGGAACTGCAGGGCAATCAATCACACCGTTAGTCACTTCGTCAGTTTCTGTCAATCAAATATAGATTTACCGAAAATCAAAGTGAAAACCTTTCGCATTTCTACCTTGAGCTTACCAGCTCAGATGATATTCGCACAAGGCCGAGCTCTGTAATACTGAGTGACCGACGACGGAGCAACACGCCCACATACAAACATGCAGAGTTCGCTTTTCAGTCCCACGGGATGGAGTTCGAATCTAGAGAACATCAGCCAGGTGAAATCGGAAGGCTGCGATAAATTTTTATTGATCAGTACGGAATCGCAACGTCGACATAGAAACAAGGTCATCCTATGGCTATAAACAATTCTTAAGATTTCTAGGCACTTTTAGGCATCAACCGTTGATAGACGAAATGTGATGAGATTGTACCAGTCTAGTCTAATTATGTGGTCATAAGAAAATCTGACTGGCCTAGCATGACCATAATTCGTAGGCAATGGTAAAGTCAAATTCTAGCTACAGGTGCTTTCAAATGTCTTAGCTTAGTCGGGGATGGGTGACCCAAGCTCCCAGTTGGCTGCTCCTCACGAACCCTTCTAGAAGTGCTCCCAAATGACCGGGAGTCCTAAATACCCGCGGCTGAAGTAGTTCTTACTTACTACCTTCTAGTAACAGGGTTTTCACCAAAGTGCGACGACGAAGGCCAATGCACAGCGCTCTCTATCCGCTTGCCTGATGGCCTGACTGGTGGCCAGTCCAGGGAAGATGGATAAACCCCGATTCGAAACCAACCACTGACGGTATACAAAGTATACGGCGATGTAGTCAGCGGAATTTGAGGTGGAGAGATGTCTGGATTCATCCGGAGAGCGTATGAACTGATTCACCAGTTACCTACTCCCTATTGAATACGATGTCCTCGAATTATCATACTGCCTTGTAGATTACACCATTTGGTCAAAGGCTCGAGGTAGGGTTCTCTAAGTCAACCCTCTACTGCTATTTGGGCAACGTGGTAGTATCAATCTAACTGGCGAACCATGTATCTTGATAGACGGTCGTTGAATCAGACATGGAGAACGGCAGGACTATCAATTGTGATTAACTCTACGCAGTTTTTCTTTTCTTATCTGCCTTCCATATGTTTTTACACCACTCTGAATCGAATGGCAAATGGTCTGCACGGAGATTTTCGTTATATATATATATATATATATATATATATATATATATATATATATATAAGAATTTACTGATCGATTTGGTTTTTGCAAGAGGTTATCGATATACTCCTTGAAGTAAACTGAATTTCAAGTCGTCCAAGTCTAAAACATTTGGGGTCCTGTTACTAAGCCGGTATACCACACGCGTTAGCGATGAGTAAATGATGTCCATATCCGAGTTCGAATCCATCGGAGATATAAGAATTTTGGCTCTTGAATCAATTAAACAATTTTGAAAATCTGAAACTCGGAAATTCTATTGGCTAAAGTACTCAACATGAGACATCTTGAACCGTTCCAGTGTATTTATCGAGCTGAATAAAAAAGTTCTGCTGAGTCTACGCGCCACTAGATGTGTTATATCGTCGAACCTCACAACCGAGAACTACGCCACAGTATAAAGGCTGTTTTTTCGGTTTGGTAGACCTGTGGCTTATTTTGCAACCATAAAATCAGCCCCTTTTGTCCTTTTCCTCGAGTTAGAGCGAAGGCTGACTCCAATCTTACCCCCACATATTCATTCTATTGGACCTTTGGCCCATGCCTCACTCATTTGGTCCCTTCGAGGTTTGTCGGCTTCACCTGATTTCTGAAAGTCTCACTACCCGAAGCCCATTCCTTCACGATATCCACCAATTAGATTGATTAACACTACACTTAAATGCACGCGTTATTTCAGACGAAAATTGCAACTAATATTGCGAGTTACCACCGTTCCCGCCTCCTGTTTTGTAGCATACCACTAATTCCATCAATATCAAGTAGTTCATTTGTCATGGTTGGCGTTCTCTGATGGGTTTGTCTAGAGCTGGGCAATCAAACGTTATATTTGCTTAGAGAAGTTCCTGCGTCTCCCAGAGCTCCGGCTTCTTCTCTGCTGAAGGAGTTGAAGACACTGTTGCGCAATCCCTTCGATACAGACATTTCGCAAACCAGTCTACGAGTACTCTTTCACCCATTGCTTTTAAGTCCGATTATGAAATTTGATGAATATGCTCTCATAAAACGATCGTAAGAATCTATTTACAAATTTGAAAGTCATTTAGAAGTCCATCTATAAGAGCTGCGGACTGCTGATGTTCATCTTATTTAAAGGAAACTGGTACTCAAATAAAATCGGACTTTTCGACGCCCTATCACTTTGTGGGCTATCCGAATAGCAGTTCTGAAGCTACCGTGAGCAATTCCTTCGGCCAATTTTATTAAGTTTGATACTGAACTCCCGACAGTTGAAAGAAATGTAATACCAAGTCAGTCACCAGGAAACCGGAATGCCGTGTCAGACAACGACTGAAAGCCATTTCTTTCCTTGTCCTGAATTTCATCTTCGACCCACTGATCTCAACGGGCAGATCAACTATTGCGGAACTAAAGGCCTTGTTTCTCTGAGTCATCTTTATAGAGGGGAGTTCAAAATGTTGTCTACGAATACTGTTCCATGGGGCGTGCTGCAGTGCAAGTTCTTGTCGTTTGGCGGGCATGTCTTCAGGTATGGCTGAAAAGGTAATAAAACAAAGTGGTTCACGGTCTGAACAAAGTGATAGTGTACCAAAACGATGTCATCAATTGTGCGATACCACAAGGGATGAGTTTTCACACTAAATGCGAATGGAAACCGAATAAATCCTGGGCACTGTGGTACCCTGGTAGTGAAAGAATTAGAAGGATCAGGTACATTTACGTTCCATTACTCCCGATTCACCCCGAAATCCCCAAACACACCACAACCATCTCACGTATCTCAATTACCAAACGAGCGACTATGATCCGAGTGGTGTGAGAAAGTCTCGCGAAGTTTGATTAAAAAATGGCCAAACTTAGTTCCCTTCGCGCCATTCCAACCTAATGTGTGAACTACTGGTGAGTCCGAAGTAGAGATCGGAAACGTCTTAGAGCAGCAGTACTCTTCGAATATGCCCCAGATCTTCCTGAAGTCCCAGCAGGAATATATTCAGAGACATTGAAGGTAGCATTAATAAACGGGAATGTCATTTGTCACCCTTCTTTTTTAACGATAGGTTTAGTTGGTTTAGGCAAATAAATCTTCGTTTCTTACACGTGCTGTGAACCTGGACAGAAGTAGGAATTCAATATATAGCAAAAATATTGTCAGGTGTATATTTTTATTCTAATGTTTTAAGCTGTTTTCCCTTGCTTTTGAATTCGGTTTTCCTCCAATCTGATTTTTATCAGAACGGTGAGCGTGCCTCCATTAACAACTTCACTATATTCACTTTATTCAGTCAGGCAGTGAAAATTAAAGATAGTCTAGTCAAACTGACATGGTTGTTGTGACAGAAGAAAGAATTAAGAAGTCAGAATTAAATGGAACAAGGCTACTTTTCAAATGACTAATATCTAGTAAAGTGAGTAATTTCGAACTTACTTTTAGAAAAAATCTCTGGATAGCGTGCACTCAATGCTCGAAAATGACTTTCTGCTTTGGCTGAACATGTGCCCACCGAAGCATACCGTCCGATCACTGCCAAGGGACGCTGGAGGAAAGCAGAAATCTCAATTTTACTATTGACGGTGTTGTCGACAATCAAATGTCGGTGAAATTAATCGAGGCTCAGTGGCAAAATCATCTGCCAGAGGAAAATTCCAATGAAGCCAAGAGGCATGGCTGACTCATCATCTGACAGACTGAACCGAACCATTTCATTCTCATATAAGCGGCCAACAGTTGAACACCAAACAGAAATGCGAATTTCCTTCCGAATTTGTTTTAGCCTGATAGAAGTAGGACGATAAATTGCCAATAATGCCGTGACAAAAGTATTCCACTTCTGAGGCCCCGCTCCTTTGAGCTTGTCTGGTGAAATGTTCACGAATCATTCCACTTCAAATTATCACGTATCTTCTGGTATGCCATGTGCCAGATTTTGAGTAATCTCTTTGTCGACACCATTCGTCTTACTGGTCATGGCTGCCAATAATTTCTATTCTGAAGCATAATACTTGGTAAAATCTTTCAGTTAGAATGAACCGTCTGTTTTCTTTGAGTTTCATATCGGAATTGCATGCAGACCGGATCACCGTTCTCTTATCATGGGAGGATATTCAAGATTCGGTTAAAAGTGAATTGCCGATTTCGAGATTCTTTTTTTTTGTGGTCACGGAATCCGTATGACCAATTGATGTGTCTACCAGCACAGCAATCAATTCAATGCACGAATATACTTTTCTGTATCTTTCACACTGGTGTGGTCACTTTGGCCGTTCACTGGCCCAGAACTCTAAAGCATCCACTTATTGAAGAACTGTTACTGTTTCCGCAGATGGTGTTAACATTAATCTGGACCAAACAGTCACAGATTGATGAAGCAAACAAACTCCTGTTGCATCATGCTACGTGAACTTCAGACCACTGTAATCGCTGTTCTACTCATAGTTTTTCCGAACTTATACATCCTACTGTTTTTCGTTGGAGCGCCTATCGTAGTTATGGGACAGAAACTTCTAGTCCATGCTTGACGTTATAAATACCAAATTACATCCGTCTACTGACGAAAGTTTTGGGTTGTGTCCAACCCGTCATATTTCTTGTTTTTGTTGCTTCCGGTTTCAGCACTGCGCTACGATAAACCGGGGTCTGTCATACCAACAAACGGTCTTACAGGAACAGCGTTTCATCTAAAAAAAGCAGCGATCCAATTTTCCCCCGGTTCACCAAGACCGACATTAGCTTCTGTCAATTAATTTAGCCTTTGCCCTAAATTGAAGGTCACTGCAAATTACGAGACTACAGGGCTAACATCAGATCGCTGCACCAGGTGCAGAATATGTAATTCGATAGGTTGTTACGAGAAAGGTGCAGCACAGAAACAATAAGTCACGTGGTATAAGATTGGTTTAAATGCGCATAGCCTGAGGGATGCAGTAATGTTATTGTATTAATATTTACAACCTTCCGGTAAATTTCTATCTGAATGATAGATAATTAATTGAAATCCCAAACTCCGGCTCTCGACTACATTGCAAAAGTGGGTTTTGCTGCGCATATGCAGCGAAAATGGAGGACGTGCATAAATTCCCCGTCTAAATTCTTCCAAACGTGTCGAAGTCGACAACAGGATGCGCATATCACAATGCTCAAGCGTGCATTGATTGGCGCATATTACCGGTTGCATTGAAATTCTCCATGCAATTGCTCAAACCTAGAGTTTGACAATTTCAACCACGAAATTCAATCTCGTGACGGGGTGAAAATTCGGATGCATACCAGAATAGTCCGTATTCGTACCTGCACAACTTAGCTTGGAAGTTGAACGGATTTTCGACAGTCCCCACTCATATCAGTTACCAAATCACTGACGGATCATGATAGCCAGAAGCAGGAATAATGATGGTAAAATTATCTCCCACGCTATTGAAACAGGCTGGTTCTTCCTCATATGCCATCCACACAACAGGTCTTCACTCAAATCCACGTGATCAGTGCATGTCGGAAATTTACGCTCTCGTGCACTCCCAACCATAATCACGCAATATTGAACTATGGGAACAATGTTACTGTGGCCTTGTGCCCTTAAATCGTTGGATTCACCTTTAAAAAGTCTTCACTATTTGGTTTAAATTAAACTGTGAAAAGCACGTAATCTTCACACATATGAGTTCATTGGATTGATCTTTGCAATTCGGGCATCGATCAGTTGCGGTATAGCCCCGCATGGTTTTGTGCTGACTCCTCTAGCTTTGTTTTCCTGACTTTTTTATCACCATATTAGAATCAATCAGTTGAGTGTTATCACATGCTGACAACGAGGTCACGTGAGTTTCACGTGTGTGGGAAACCATGGTCTAGAGGGCGGTGTAGTTGCGTTCATGAGTCACACAATGGTCCCCATGTTACGAACTGAGTAGACATACGTAAATTCTGATCAAGCTCATTAAATGAAATGAGATTCTTTACCTAAAGCTGTTAGTATGTTTCACTGTTTACGAGATGGATGTTGCTATTTCCCTGTAACCTTCGGAAATCTGACGGTAGATATCCACCAACCACCAGGTGCCAATCAAGCGAAATAACCTCATTTGTGCACAAAGGCCTACGAAGTCAAAGTCTGAATAAAAACTGCGACATGCACATTTGTCGATGATCTCACAGTTTCTTTGCCTCGCTTCACATCGATTTACTGAGCATGCAGCGTAACTTTTCCAATCACTCAATGAGTTTATACGCAATTCACCAATCTTCATGAATCATACTGAGGTCGAATATCTTATGTTTGACCTCCTTTACTAGTGAAATAATAGTGCACACCATTTTTCAGGAGGGGGGCCATGGCCAGCAGAGGGTTGCCAAGTGGGGAAGATGACCGGCGGTGGGAGGATTCGAACCCGCCACCTTCACGTTCAAACACCACAACCTTATCCGTTGGGTCACCATGCTTAATTACATGTCGTAGATAGATGTGATTGAGACTCCAACGGTCGCTCGTTTCTTGCTGCCGCTTAGATCAAATGTAGCTAAACCGAGAAAACGGGAGCACTTGTGTGAATTTGAGGGCACCTGAATCGAAGGTGGGCCGAAGGTAGCTCTGAGCTTAAAATGAGTATCCATTCGAATCAAAATGCTTCTAAATTTCACACAAGACAGAATAAGAGGGTATTTTGAAGTTCAGAAGTTGAACGATCTCTTTGTGCAAAACCAAAAAGATTTGTTTAAACAAAAGCTCAGTGGTGCATAACACTTTTACTGTGGCACCATCTTCAGTTTACGAACATTACCTCTTCCTACTCAGGCGGTGCATTTAATCTTCGCATGAAAACCGTTTGACCGATCGTCGGATATTTGCTCTATCTGAAAGTGGAGATATTGCGAAGGCTTAAAGTGCGAAACATTTGTTAAGGATGGTACGTGTCTGATGCAAATCAATTTCAGTTCGATTAACCCATAGCCGTATTCCTCTTGAAGAATGAATATTCAGTACAGAGGTTACTGTGGTTGCCTATGCTCTTAAGTGATGCTGTCAAAAAGAAACTTGAAAAAGAGATAATCTCGTCTTTGCGTAAATTTTTCCCTATTTTCCCGCAAGATGACAAGTCGCCTCGATGGGGATCCCGGATCTTTGCTGACTACTGCACGGCGGCTAGAAGCAGGCACTGATACAACTCTTTTTCCACCTTCGGTCTCCGTAAAAAGACCTTATGCTGGAAATCTCTATTTCATTTTCAGTTGCCTACTAAATCAACAACACCAGTTAGAGGAAAGGGAGTAACAGATTACCCTACTTAGTTCTTTACTGGACATCCAATCGCTGCAGTTAGTTGCGAGAATTGTCGTGATCGAAGAATTCCAGCTTTCGGGCAAACTCGGCTAGCAGCGCCAGTGGACTTCCTTGTTACGCTCCAACTCAACTGACTCGACTTGTTCGCGAATTCCATCGGGGTGAAAGTGGATTCAACAAGAGAAAACAAAGCCTTCATGACCAATCCATATTCAACAAATCAACAGCTACTCAACAGGACTAAAAGTCGGAGAAGTTCCTTCATGCGGAAGATCCACACAGAGCAACTGAATGAGCACCCCGGAGATAATGGTTTGAGAGACGTTGTCAAACCATTAAAACCAAAAGCGTAAGGTTGCTGAAGCTATCGACCGGGAAGCAACTTCCAAACATCGATTTTCCAAGACGAAATCCAAGGATGCGATTTTGACGACGAGATCCCAAAAGGCAAACTGATTCAGTTAAAAGTGATGGAGACGGATTTCCCAGACACATCGATCCGCAAGTTCCCGACTGACAGAATTCCGTGTGGAACGAATGTCAGACACCATTAAAGCGAAACTAGCAGAATATGGCTAACAAACCTTAAACGCAACTTTGAGGCTGTACATCGACGATGCTGGCGGCAAAGCATGGCGTTGCTAGAGTTATGGAGACTTCAAATTAAGTAGTAATGGGATGTGATGTCTAGCTTCCGGGAAATTTGCCTCATTTGAACAGTTGGGCTTGCTTATTTGTCGTTGGCATCTTCAAATATGAATTCCACCCATAGATTATCCGGCACTACTTCACTGAGTCTCTGTCAAGCTGTTTCGTGTCTATTGCAACTGAGAGGTCAAGTGCTCAGGTAGTCATTCCACTTGAAAATCGGTTTGTTGATAACGTTACAGTAATACAAGATGTGCTAAAGGGTTCGGCGATGCACTTGCACCGGTTGATTATTCTCGAACCATTATGTTTGACCGACTGCCCTTCGGGTTACGCTGTTCATGCACAGACTTAAGGTCATCCGGCCAACTTTAACTTCGGGAGAGCTCCCATTAGGGCTTGACAGCGGTGCATTTCTAACTCTGCGACCACAGCTCGAACACAGGTCTTTCGTCTGGGAGGAGTATTTGTTACTACCGCGCCACCAGCTCCCGTCCAGGTTAATCAGAATTGCCAAGTTCAGCGTTTGCAGACGACAGCCCCCAGCTTCGGCAGTAGGATATAATATTTGACCCCTATTGTGACGGTCAACAGCACACCATGAGGTCGCCACCTCCAATTTGTTCGTTCAGCCTTACAGTGACAACATCGGTAACGATAGTATTCGTCAATATTCGCTGATTTCAGAAGACTCCAGCATATCTTCGTCTGACTCAGTGGCATAGCTACAGTCTATGAGTTGCAACTAAGATGGTGTGTCAGCGCTAAAGAATTGTGAAAAATAGATAGGAGATTACGTGATGAGTCTACGTGCAAGTCACGTGACATCGACCGATGCAATTTCGCTAGCGCCTGGACATAAGACCAGCCAATCAGAGTCATGATGACAATGCGAGAGTGAAAAGCAAACACTCCATAACGGCCATTGACCCAAAGGTATTCTGCCAATGGTGTTTCTGTTTAGCCAATGTAAATACGAACGCGGCGTAAATAAACACGGGCTAGATTTCCGGGTGTGGGGGTCCTCCTCTTTTCTTCGGTTGTATAATCTGGGATTGGAGAGGTTCGAACATTTGCCGGTTATCTGTCTCCATGCCTTATTACGGCCGATCTCGGTTAGCACAACCATTTCGCGCATACGTATTATAGGTTATGGGTCCTGGCTAACATGCTAAGACGCAAGGCTAAACGTTTGCTGGTGGCAATTGAAGAAAAATGGGCTTTGTCTAGGGCTTGATGCAAACCGCTGTCCAGTGAATTTTCAATTCGCGGACCGCTCACCCGATTCTCAGGTCAATGAAAACAACTGGATAGTCAATGCATTCCGTCTGGTGATGTTGCAAGGGCTTCGGTCAAGGGTGAAATATTTTGCATAGCGTATTTACGGACCTAAAAGCAGATAGCCTAGGTTTCTGTTGTAGAGCAATTCGACATATTTAGGGTTGGAGATTCATGTCTTAATTAAGCAAACTGCTCAGAAAGCTTCCAGTGACTGGGTTCGACCAAAGATGTCAATGATATGGGAATATAAAACACCCATGGAAAGCGTGTCTTGTTCTCCCTCGGTAGGAGTGAATCAAGTGGATTAGTCATTGTCTTCCACGTTTGGGTCTGTATTCCACACAAGTCTTGAAGTGACTAATAAAAGTCTAATTCTTTTCGGAATATCCATGTTCGTTACGTCCATGCTATCTATGACGAGTAGCGAGTGATGACGCTTTAGGCGGTCAGTACTGAGTTCTGTGGCTGCCGTTCCAACTAAGGTGCGGATGCAGTAAGTATCCGCGCATCGTCCTACCGGCACAATTTTATCAAGGGCTTCTTGTTCCTCTTCTCCTTCAAGTTTCTCCACCGTGCTCTAGTTCACTTCGAAACCTTAAAGGCTTCCTAGGTCGAATTTTCTGTGCTTTAGGATTTGGCATCAATTCGTCTCGTAATTACTTTTTCTTTACCCGATCCTTTAATAAAAACGGCCGAGTTGTGTCAACCTGGAATCTAGAATTATGCCTAGAACAATGTGAAAATTCTCCAAAAGGAGCTTGCCTTTAAGGGTTGTTTCCCACATCTCCCTTGGATTGGTTTCTGATCAACGCATTGTTGCCAAATCAGAAGAGGAACCAACGATAGTTGGGTAAGTCGGAAAGTGAAACCAGAATACTCCTTTTAGTAGATTTTCACAAAATTAGTTCCTCGTCCGAATGGAGTGCTGTTACCGAGATGCTCGTTCAAAAACCGCACTGTCATCAAACAAATGCACGCAGATGTGAAAAAGCAGATTGATTTATTTTGAAGCCCAGTATACTCAGTGAGATCGAAACTACATTGTCCAGAAATAATTTAATCAACCTTAGCGAGAGTGAAAGTCTGTAGTTTCGTTATGCGCTAGGATCCACAAGTTCTATGAATAACAGACAAGTAGTTTAAACGGACATTTGCCTTATTTGATTTAAAGCCCTGTAAACTGTTGGTGAAAGTAGCGCCTCAAAACAGATGTAATCAGGTTAATAAGCAATGTGGAGCGGACGAGAAAAAGATTGAATCGTTACCACCCCGAGCTGTTCTTGATCAACGCAAAATTAATCATCAGCGGGGGCTAGTTGCGTCCAGCTGCCGCCCTAGCGGTCAAGACTAAATACATGTCTACTCACGTATTTGAAGTTGATTTAGACGTCCAGTTATGAGTCGGGTAACCAAAGGAATCCAGGTCCGTGTGAGGACGACACCATGAGGGGTCATGTGCACCGTTCAGTGGGCGAAACCAATCTAAGTGATCCGTTTGTTGTTAAATGAGAAAATCTGTACGAACATCCGTGTTGCCTAAAGACAAAATATCTGCATGAAATTTTCATCACATCTAGAAATCATCCTAAGTAAAGGTCATTAAACTTCGTAAGATCCTAAGACTATAAATAAGACAGAACAACCGTTTCTTCCCTTCTACACCGCCAACAACAAGAATTAGACTTACAATGGTAGATGACATTTTTTTCAGCAATACAATTAGGATCATCAATTACGCTGTTGTGGTCAGCTATCGTAACAGCGTGTCCCGAATGGTTGTGGGCACAATCTTTCCGCACGTGTTGAACGAGACCGTGATTGCGTGCCAGCGCTGGCATACGTGAGCGTCTCTTAAGGTTAGCAGCAAGCACAAGCGCCTATGTGAAGGATCACGTGATGCACAAGCCATTACTCGTGTGCGACCCTCGATAAGTCCGATCTCATTGATCCCAGTCCGTTAGACAAGATCAGGTGATTTGGGAGGAATGATAGCGTGCTGCAGGGCTGCGCGCACCGCATGTCTGCAAAATGTGGTGTTGGCGTCAAACACGGTTTTAGTCTGGCGCTTACATTATTGGTCCAAATGGTGGAGAAGTGGAATGCGATTGAGATCGACTTTTTGGACAGAGGCCCAGAAGGCGGATGCTGTCAGGCTGACCGGTTCTGTTTTCGCTGTCCTCGGGGTGGATTAGTAGGTAAAATATGAAGTGTATTGATGACGCACCTTGGGGACATAAAAACAGTGCACCAATCGTCCTCCGCCGTTCCATCGTCACTTCGTATATGATCACAGATGCAGTGGCATGCTGTGTATATGCGGCAAACGTGCTCAGGGGTTCGTTACCGTTCGGACCGTACGCGCGCAGACTTGTTTAGAGGTGTACAGAGTGTACGTCAACATCGGCGATTGTTTCTTCATTTGTCTATGGAGTGAATAGTAAATAATTATTGGATAGTTTTTACTTCACACTGCTTTATCATCAAGATACCCCAACCGTAAGACAGGGAGAGCTAGTGGATAACGAACAGTATTTCATGTGTCACAATACTAGACGAATTGCTGAAAGTAATGGACTTGACTGACGCTGCCAAAGCTTGGCTTAAATTTATTTACATACTAAGTAAACTGAGCAAACCAATCGGAGTGAACATTTCTTTCAGGATTTTTATGTGTGTATGCCATCCTCATATCGTCCTTGAAACTACGAAGCGATAAAGAGAGCAAACATTCTCTACTACTAAAACGGTTTGGCAACTGCTTATTCGCTAAACTCGTCTCGAATTGCGAAAACCGGAGCAGCTCTCGCGAAAGTACGGTACATGTGGGGCCGCCATGAAACTCGGCTTTTCCTCAAGGGAAGGGCGTACAATGCCAGAATTCACACTGATGTTTACGGTTGCGAGACCTGGCCTGTCCGCGTTGAGGATGCCCGGCGACTTTCTGTGTTCGACTACCGATGCCTCCGAAGCATTGCTTAAGTCTGGTGGGAACATCGGGTGCTCAGTGACGAGGTGCATGGTCGTGTGTTGGGTTCGGACAGTCGTCCTCTGACTGTGATAATTGCTCTACATCGCCTTCGGTGGCTTAGACACGTATTGCGTATGCTGCTTATCATCTAGCTTTTCATACTCTTTTTTGCATGTGGTGGGCAAGACTGGAGGAAGCGACGTGACGGTCGGGCTATGACTTGCCTTAGAGGTATGAAGAAGTAAGCGTCGGCTTTGGCCTTGGTTGGTGCTTCCCGCCTTCGTTGTTGGGGTCCAAGAGATTGAGACTGTTGTTGGTTCGAGACGCTAATATGGGTCAGTGGCGCGAATACTGCATGGTCTGTGAAGAGAACTCGTCTCCCTTAAAATAATTCGCAAACGATCAAAAAATCACAAGATGTGTACGGTGAAACCACTGACAATTAGTTTGTTGTGGTTTATTATTTTTCACTCTTATATACTTGCCTTCTGTGAAACTCCAGTTGCGTGTTGTTGCATTGGCACCATGCTTGTTTTCAAGCCGGTGTAATATATATATATATATATATATATATATATATATATATAATGTCACATCGGCACCTCTCTCGAGTGTCGAAACGGGGGCTTTTGGAACGGACCATTGACATCAAGCACTGCATACACTTGGAAATTTGTTTGTCTACGGGGCCTCCTTGAGTGATGTATGGTCAGAAGGTATACGTATCAGGAGATAGTAAAATGGTTTAAGCGTCTGTCACCCGGAGGACAACAGGTTGGAATCATAGATATGCCGGTCAGTTTGGTGGTCGACGGCAACTCGTCGCCTCCTGGCTCGTCATCGTACCTAACCCAGTGTGACTTTGTGTGATTCTATTCTACTCCAAGTTTTATGGTCGAGATTGCCGTTCCTCCCCTCAGATTAGTGGGTCATGCTTCAATGTCATAAAAAGCGCTCATTTTGCTGAACTCACACTTGTGTTATTCCAGTTTTGAGTTCGAAAAAATTACTGATACCCAACTTACTCTCATCACTGCGCTGCAGGACTTTGTAAGGACGAACACAGTTTCAGTTTAAATTTAGCAGCACGGAATATTTCAGCATAATATTCTTTTATCTTTTTACCTTCTGTATTAATGGAATAGCAATGTACATCATTTTTCACGAAGGGGGCCGCGGCCAGCAGAGGGCTGCCAGACGGGGGAGCTGACCAGCGGTGGGAGGACTCGAACCCGCGACCCTCACGTCCAAACGTCATGAGCTTATCCGCTTGACCACCGCCGGCCTCATAAAGCCGTACCCAACTGTAACTTTAGATTCGTACTATGCACAGCATGTTTCACCCACAGAAATCGCTACGCAGCTCCATCCCAGTAAGCCCGCCCGTCTTATTCGCTACGAAGTTGCAAATACGATGTTTATTATTGTGCACCAATCACTCCAATCAATTCAGATTTGATAAACTTCAGGGTCTGTTTACTTAGTGTATGAAAAAGACTACTTGCCGATCACGTTTATTCTGGTTTACTCCGATTCTCTGCTGGCTCCGAAGACGGTCCAAGCAGAGTGAGGTACGTGGAGGACGACCGAAATGTTTCCTTCGAACTTATCTCCAACCCGATTCTGACGCCATAAGTAGGCGCAGTTCCTTCAACCAATAGGATGGAGAAGACTCGCATCGCAGACCAGATGCGCACCACTGTGGTGAGTTTACGTGCAGGTCATGTGATAGAGTCCGGTACAGCTTTACGCTGACCTGCGCGGACAAGCAACCAATGAAAACCGTGGTGACAACTAGTCGTGAAACCCAACCCATTCCTCAAAGACGAATGGAAGGAACGTATTCCACCAATCGGAACATCTCCAATTTTGTATATAAACCCATACAAAGTAAACGCATTTCCCTTCCGTTATGGTCTTCTCCTGTTCGTTTGCGTGATTTGAATTGGAACCAATTCAATATCTGTTAGTAATCCTTATCCGTTCTTTACTATGACTGACCGAATTCCGTATACTAATTTCAAGTCCAAATACTACAATAACGTGTCTTATATATCATGACACCGAAGCATTGCCGATAGAAGAATAATGGAAAAAGTGAGACATAACAGAATTCACCAGGAGGTAAGCGAAGCGTCTCGAGTATTACAGAATCAAGCGGAAGCCTAGTTATCACGTACAGCGAAAGCGAATGCAACCAAGTGACTGTCGAAAGGTCGTAGTCAAGCGGTAGAGCAAATGACAAAGAAAATGATGGCCTAAACTAGTGAACTTCCTCCGAGAAGGAGGTTCCGCCACAAGGCTTGTATGTGTACAATTTTATCCCCTCTTGTGGGACCAATTCGTGGCAGATAATTTTATTCTTCTTCGTGCTAAAGTTATAAAAGGTGAAAACAAATGGACCCTCACAGCAGGCGGGTTCTTTCGAAATGCGATAAGCCAATATACACACGAGCAAAATCGAGCGATTGTCCCTATATGCCTTGAAAAAATCACGTGATTTCATCAGTGATGCTGCAAAAGAGGCAGCAGATTCAAAAATGAAACATCCCGAGTGAGCTCAAAACCCAGTCTGCAAAATCAGCGTAAGCCATACAGCAGTCCATTATCAGAACATCGGCGAAAATATGCGGATATCAGGACTAGTTTAGCAAAAGACGAATAGGCCAGAAGGGGCAGTTGTTTTTGAATTGAGGTCCAACCGTTTGCTAGATAATTCATCCGTCAGACTAAATGGCTCGGCAGGACCAGTTTCAGAACCCGGTGCTTTTGTTGAGGTATCTAAGATCGATTACCCTGGGCACGGTATGTTCGCTAAGTACGCGCTGTCTGACCGATAATGACAAGTTTATCGTGACAAAAATTAACGGGAAACAAGCTGAATAGAACGGAGTTCAGTGAAATTACAAAGAAAAAATGGAGGCCTATGGTTAAGTTTTCGGGGGTATGAACGGGCCGAAACATAGAACGGCATAAGAGGGCTCGAATCGTCTGGATTGATGAACATGAACTGAGGGGCCATTTAAATAAACACTCAGACAGTATACAAATGAATTACTTGCATTCAATGATATTAGTATTACGGTGGTAAAAGCCGAAACTGAGTTAGTATTCAGTGGACTCGATGATCACATTGTGCAATCTCTCTCCTCAAATAGGTTTTCGTGGTAATCATATGGGAATATGTATTTCCTTGATGCACCGGATTGCTCAAGCGGACTTTACTGATTGCGCATTGTGAAGTCGTACGTACTATATACGGTCATATTTCCCTATTTCTGCAAAGTGCTCAGGTCCTTACTTGCTCGAAAAAAATAAATGATGGTATCTGACTGCTGTAATGCTCTACCGGGTTCCGCCTAACCAAAAGATAAAAATCGTTGGGCATCGGAAAAATCCATAATGGTCACCTTTCTAGTTTTAGAAGCTACATTTGATTAGGACAAATAAATCGGAAACACTTATTGCTGTGGTGTTAGCCTGGCCCTGGTTCATATGTGTTTATTCTTTAGTGGACTGGAAATTTACTTGGATTTGGTGTGAAATGCTTCGCTACGCAGCGCTGATCTCCATCGATAATATTGTTTGTCATAGCTTAGAATTTTTTTGAGGATGGATCATAATCACTATCTTCATTCGACCGGTGGTGGTCAAGCGACTAGCATTTGTGGTGCTTGGAGGAAAACTCCCAAATTCGACTCTTCCCACTGTCGATTGCTTTCCCAGTCGAGCGTATACATACAGGATTCCTCGGTTTGCCCTACTCTCCGATGCTGTTTGCGGTTGAACAGTTGGTAAAGATTGGGAAACATTAACAAAACGGAAATGTGCGAAGGTCCTTACCGCGTTTAGTAGTCGGGTGTGGCAGGTATTTGAGTTGGGTCCATACTATCCGCCCACTGGTATTTGATGAAATGGCTGACTGCGCACACCGTGGCGCAGATGAATTCAAAAACTTTATTTTGCGGTTTTTCCCTTCGGATACCTCTGTGACTTCCGTTCGGACTGGAATTCAATGCCAAACGGTAAAATGTCCAGATCATTGCAGTGTGACATCGAAAGTTGACAGGAATAAACTGACATGACTAACAAGACCACATGGATTGCACCGGTGCTCATAAATGGTTCATCGGTTAGCTGCTCGGACCGAAACGTATAGCTCCTAACTTAGTTACTAGGATAACCAAATATGACTCATCTGCTTCGCATGGATCTCTCAAACACTAAGTCAACTTGTGCACGCGCGCCCGTATTTGTGCCCGTGTATGTGCATGTGCATACACTGACAGTCCGACCTGCTCTCCACGCCCTCAGGTGTGACTCATCGAATCGACAAACGTCAGAGGCGAGATTGATCACGTGGGCAACAGAAATGCTGGCGTCAGTTACGTGCGCAAACTGCCAGTGGCGTCTGATGCGGATTCGGGTTGCGTGAATCGATGGGGCGCCTATTTTGGAAGGAACGGTTTTCCCACGTTCATGTCATTGGTACCGTGAGCCACAGAACGATTTCGTCATTTGAAATTACGATCGATTTACTTCGAATCAACTGAATGGATTAAGTCGTGCCCTAGCTTTTAAAACCAGCATGCTCGAAAAGTCACTTTTTGAGTTACTGGTTTTTACCACTTTACGCTTTTCCTACTTAGCCTATGGATACAATTTTTAATTTCAAAAATGTCATCATCAAGTAGTCTGCGTGCTACATGGGAATAAAACTACCAGACAGCTGAAATAACTGTCAGATTATTTTTTGTGTATCGACTAGCCACACAACTCGGGATCCGTTGAAACAGAGCTGATTGATCAAGAGGAGGAACAGCTGTCTGAATAAGCCGTGATTAGCCATAGGTCGAACTCCCACACCCCTCTGATGCTCCCGAAAGGCGCTTCCACAGGGATGTCACATGAGCTGGCTCATGATTGACATTTCTGGTCTCAACGGTAGCCTGGGTGTTTTAATGTGAATCATCCATGGGGCTAAAACTACCAAAGTCGGATTTAGAAATACAATCAACAGATTAAGACAACTGTGTATTCTTCTCTCACAAGTTCTTCTTCCAGTATGAATCCGGAAAAGATCCCACTTGAACAATGAAATTTGTATACGAAGCAGACTGCTGCCCACAATTTTTGGATGAGTATTACAAATGTTCATCAACAAATACCAAACGCATTCATTGAGCGCACAATTCATTTCGCCGTCTCAACACCGAATGAATGTTGCGAACTATGAAGTATTGTCTCCAATAATCTAGATTCAAAATTTCCGTGAAAGAGCTGGAGGTCGTTTTGGATGCTTGTGTCAGCTATAAAGAATTTGTAAACCGCTACATTCACGAGAGCTTTTCATCCTGGCCCTCGTATTAGAGCTTTGCAAGTCAGTGATTCTGCCAATGGAAGCCGAGGAACAATCATAGCAGAGAGTAAACAGCACGGGGCGTTGTGCACACAACCCGGCGGTGTCTGCGCAAGAGGCCTACTTTGGGAGCACGAATATAAGTACGCCGAAAGGCCATATTGATCATGGCCTAGTTGGATAGACAGATGGGAAAAACCTCAGGGTTTATTAAAAAAGTACATATATATATATATGTATATATAAATCACAAACGGTAATATCGTTGACGGAATACCTATGAGCCAACAACAATCTCGAAATGTTTGATTTCCACGTTCATGAGTCGCCACCATTCTGGTTGACTGGGTGTAGTTTGAGGCAACAGTTAAGCTATATCGAACTGTATCACTTGGGTTGGGTATAGTCCTTCATGAGATTTCTCCCTCAAAACTCCAAATCGGTTTAACTTGCTTGCCGGACTGGTTTCCGTGTCACGACAGGCACATCATTAGAGGAATAACCTGAGACGTCATTCACCGTTCTGTTAGCGTCTAAGACTTCGTTCGGTACATTTGGTTTGCTTGAGTGGATCTGTCTTACATGTCTTTGGAGCACAGCTCGGATCCATTACTGATTGATCCAGTTGTCTCTATGATTTCGCGAGTCCAGTGGAGTCCAGTGCTAGGGAAGTAGGTAACAGCACTCGAATCGAGACATCCAAGTAGTGCCGCCATAGTCTAAAGTTGAATAAGGCTACCATGCTTCCGATTACAGATGCATGCACCGCAATGTGACAGTAGCGGAGGAGGTCATCCATGACGTCACCTGTAGTAATCCATAATCTCACTGGGAATCCGCGGATTACGTAATTCACGAGCTTACACTACCACACACATACGAATCACGATATGAGAAAAACATGGAATTGCACAGCAATCTCTTCGTGCAAGCAGCTTTTAAAACAACCAAACAGTCATGTTCAAAGTTCATTGGCAACCGTCACATCCGCCGAAGCCCGAGTGAGGCTCAGGGTTTCCTTGAGTTCGTTGTCCTTTGTTGTGTAATCTTCCGGATCTTCACACTTCGGCCATTTGGTTGCTTGTGGACGGAACAGAATTTTTCTTTTCAAAAATAGATTCAGAAATTACAGAACTGGTACACTCAGCAATAGGACTAGAAATAGGTCTATTGAAATTAACTTGCTCCTAGTTTCTACGATGTACGGAACAATCAGGTAAATAAGGAATTTGACACGTGTTTCCCAGCGGATTGAGGATTATACCTTTAGTTCCCGGTGGCAAATCATTTCCAATGATTCTAACTGTAGCAGATTAGTCCGTAAAGGCCTCAACAGTCCGCATTAACTCTCTTCCAGGCTTCGCACGATGAAGACCATGGAGTCCATTTTGAGGGTTGGGACCGAACTTTATGTGTGAGGTCACGGCACCGATTAGCAAAGTGGCCTAGATCAGCATTAATTTTAAGCCAACACAATCACAGTCTCCAAGTTTTACAGTATTCTGGGATTAGCCGGAACCTGAGTGTTTTTCGTCGATCGCACCAAATTTTTTTTACCTAGTCAATGTATATGGCAATTGCAGGCTGTCAGGGTAACACTATCCCTGGACCACAGTAGGTGTGGATTTAGCCACAGGTTTATTCGGGTCGAACAGGAACTGATGACCGGCGACGATTGTCAATTTAAGTCTGATCAGGTAATTGGGAAGGTGATTCATTGACTGAAATACGTTCGAAGCTTATCTCCATGTTTAGAAATGTTCGCTATCGGCCTTGTTGAGTAGACGGGAGAGGCTAACAACTGGGCATAAATCCTGTCCCAGAACGGATCTAATCCTTCCCTCAGATACATCGGTGAATAACACAGTCCGTTTGGATGGTGCAAATGGAGCTAATGTTGGTCAGTCGCCAGCGTTTGTGTTCAGATTACCTGCAATTCTTTCAGACTTGTCGGTCTACCACAGCTCGTCTGACAATTAAGCTAGGAACATCAACTGTGCTGCCGTTGTGAAGTAAAGGACGAGGCGACTGTAATATCGCAGGCACCCAGAATTGGGACGTAGACGAATCTGGCTTCTCCGTGGTTTCATCTGCACCATAGGTTCAGAGCGCTCACGACAGGCTTGATATCCAAGATATTTCAACTGTGAGACGTTAGAACTGGAGCTCTTCTAGTTCGTGGATCTGATGAAAACATTCAACCAATCAGGTATTATCTTCAGTCGTGAACTATGCTGTTTGCTTGTGACTTCGGAAATGCTGACATCACAT
Organism: Fasciolopsis buskii; assembly: GCA_008360955.1. NCBI lineage: Eukaryota > Metazoa > Platyhelminthes > Trematoda > Plagiorchiida > Fasciolidae > Fasciolopsis > Fasciolopsis buskii. The sequence goes on from LUCM01000101.1 coordinate 85,732, forward strand.
TGGCAAGCAGTCACCTCAAACAGGTCATGGCTCATCTTGTCGTAAGTAGCACTGAATATGAAAGACGATTTGTGGGTGTAAAGCGATAGAAAGTTGTAGTGGAACAAATCCCAAGGAATGGTAATGGTAGTCAAGGATTTAGGTTCGAGCTATGCTGGGGTTTGTAACCAATCATTTGCCAGATGAATCTTTGGAAAACATCTGGTACCATGTATGAATTTCATAAAGTCCTTCGGTCCCATGACTGATGCACACCCAGGCCGCCGTCAATTGTGGTCAACCCGCAGAAACCTACGAATGTGAGGTGTTTGACTGTCTCCTTTCATTGCAAGCACAGTTGGAGTCGCCCACACTAATAAACTGGCAGGTGAAATAATGCCCTCCTGATGCAACTTGGTTATGGCCTCCAAGAAGGCTTCCCCAACAACAGTAACCTTTGTTTTAGGCACCCTGGATCTCTACCTTCTTCAAATTTTGCAAACTCTACTACCATTCTGTTTTTTTTGCTGCAATATTCCTCAATTAGTCGCTCTAGTATAGATTGGTCCATGGCGGTTCTCATTTTGGTTGAAGTGAAACAAAATGACCCAAGTCGCCTAAGGCGTCCGAGCTCAGGATAGGCGGACTTTAAATAGGGACTAAAAACCGAACAAGGACATATTTGTTCTTCAGCCATACTAGAAAGCCCGAATTGTCAAGTGTGAGGGGGTGTGACACCGTAGATACGCAAATTAGTTAGTTGGACGCAATTCCCGATATCAACAATGGCCTGAACCTATTGGATACGGCCGACGGTTTTAGTGTAAAAACGGTACTGGTAGTTACCTGCGAGATCCCGTAAAATGCACTCGTCGCGTTGCAATTGGACTGATGAAAATGATATTTTCTTAAGAACGGCATATACCGCTACACAGTCTATGGGAGATGGAAGTGGTCGCATGAAAAATTAGGATTGAGGACTTTGTCTCCGCTTTTGGTGTCTTCCTGACCATCAACTTTGGATTTGTTCTGTATGAATGGCCAGATGAGAGAGATCGAGTCTTTTGGAAATGACCAATAGTATGTTCAACGGTGGCTTTGGAGACCTAGCCAGAGTTGACAGAAATTGACCAATCCTCTGCAAAACTGAGGTCTTGGATGAGAAGTAGCTTTTCATGGATCTGTGGAGAGGTGACATCAATAATCAAGCAGTCACTTAATTGAACGCATTTAGATGCTTGCAACTATCGAAACAGGATGAATTTGAGAATTTCCATTTTCAGTATCTGAACCGAAGGGAAGCATTCGACATGGTCGGTCGCTTGGCAACTGGATGATAAAGCGCGATTAACCAAGACTTCAGTTTTTCGAATGAAACCGATGCTGGAGTTTTGGTAAGCGCCAAATTCCCCTTGGACCAATGCAGTTACCATTCAGCATCAATCAGGGAAAAATAAAGTGTGATCCTCCTTCTTCACGTCCCTCTGGATGCTCTATTATAATTCAAAACGTTCGACCTGTCATCAGTCTCAGCTGCCCCAGTATAGAAATTCAGCTGCTGGACACTGTGAAGCTCCGTTGTATAGCGTCAATTGCAACAGACTTAACTAAAATATTAGCAGTGGCCTTAATCGATTGTAATGACACGAAAACGGATCACCAGCACGCATGGGGGACTTGGTATCCCAGACTATGCAACTGAGGCCAACAAAGAAACCGCGGTAGCTAATATATATATATATATAATGGTTTATTTACAAGACATTCGTATTTGATACATTTTAGTAGTAGGAGATTGAATGTTTACATGAAATAATTCACCATGTGATATCATCACTCAACTCACCATAAAGAAACCATGGA
>LUCM01000101.1:88028-126285 GCA_008360955.1 Fasciolopsis buskii
TGCTTGCAACTATCGAAACAGGATGAATTTGAGAATTTCCATTTTCAGTATCTGAACCGAAGGGAAGCATTCGACATGGTCGGTCGCTTGGCAACTGGATGATAAAGCGCGATTAACCAAGACTTCAGTTTTTCGAATGAAACCGATGCTGGAGTTTTGGTAAGCGCCAAATTCCCCTTGGACCAATGCAGTTACCATTCAGCATCAATCAGGGAAAAATAAAGTGTGATCCTCCTTCTTCACGTCCCTCTGGATGCTCTATTATAATTCAAAACGTTCGACCTGTCATCAGTCTCAGCTGCCCCAGTATAGAAATTCAGCTGCTGGACACTGTGAAGCTCCGTTGTATAGCGTCAATTGCAACAGACTTAACTAAAATATTAGCAGTGGCCTTAATCGATTGTAATGACACGAAAACGGATCACCAGCACGCATGGGGGACTTGGTATCCCAGACTATGCAACTGAGGCCAACAAAGAAACCGCGGTAGCTAATATATATATATATATATATATATAATGGTTTATTTACAAGACATTCGTATTTGATACATTTTAGTAGTAGGAGATTGAATGTTTACATGAAATAATTCACCATGTGATATCATCACTCAACTCACCATAAAGAAACCATGGATTCCTAACAAGGATGAAACAGCTGTACAGTGCTTCCATGGTTTCTTTATGGTGAGTTGAGTGATGATATCACATGGTGAATTATTTCACATTCGTATTTATAGTAACTTGACAGAAACATCATTTGTGGAATACTTTTGAACCAATGGCAACCTAAGAATGTTCCTCCTCCTTCGTGAGTCGTCAAAAATTCGACTGACTGGTTCGTAGTTCCAGGCAGAAATGAAGCTATGCCGACCTGGGCCACGTGATTTACACGTGGACTTAACACAGTCTCGTTAACAAATACCTGTTCATAACTGCCTCTGATAACCAGGTCCTTCAGTCCTTATTCAAACTCAATGTATCTTTGGCCTGATAAACAGCTGGTATGGTTCAAAACGAAGTGTTATCCTGGCGGAGTCCAACCAAAACTTTTTGCATCGACCAGGTGTGGTGAATCTACAGTCCGGTTTTTATCTCGGTACCCGTGATTTATACCAGTAGAACAGTGCACCTTCTTGCACCATCTGCTGTCATGTCAAGTGAGGAACAATGGAACTTAACAAGATATCAAAATCTCTGTTGATTTAGGCTGTTAGGAAGGGAAGTGGAACTATACTTAGTTCTTCCTGCAACGGGGAAGAGAGGGGCCAGCTATCTTGCAACCGGATGAAGGGCTATAACTTTGGTGACTGATCGGTGATCAGGTCTTCAAGTTGGAATAGAAAGCAATAGGCTTTGTTAGAAATTGTACGCAGTTGCTTTTCAAGTATGACTTTCTTCACTCAATCAACTGATTTGATGTCAGACGCTGGCCGCAATTGCCAGAAATCTATGGAAACTATTGACTTAGAAAACACTGGTTTGACCCACAGTAACAGACTCCCATGATAAAGCAGTAGAAGACGGTCTTACGTGTCCGAAAGTAGAAGTGAAGAAAAGTTTACGTTGTGCATATGGCTCAAACTTCGCGATGGGTGCTCACTGGTGGATGGACTCATTTGGATGTCACGTGGACAATAGTTCACCCAAATCCCATGAATCGAGACCCGAGAACTCGACGGGAGGAAATTTCGCAGGATTCAAATGAATCAGCTATTTTTGAAGCCGAGCTAAAGTTTTGGCACTTCCTGTGCTTGATCCAGTGAGGAACTTTCACCTCCGTAATCCTATCTTTCTTAGGCAACCGACACAATGAGCTGGATGCAAACAAAAGGGGTTAAGATAGATACATTGTTCTGGCGTTTTTCGAGCGTTTTTTTGTGCATTCATAAGTTCAACTCTTTCCATGTGCTTCCACTAGTTTGATAACTAGTTTTGTTGTGATGTATTAATCCCTGGTGCAAGAAACTCAAAAAGAACTATGGTTTACCTTTCCCATATGACAGATTTGTTTGTTCGACTGCAAATGTCTCGTCGAGAAAAGCAAGCTAGGCATTTCGAAGATGTAATGCAGAGGAGAATACAACTACACTGAATGGAAGGGGCAATCGATCTCGCGGTACGAGCCAATCAGAAGCCGTCGTCCGAAGAAGCAATAACGACTGTGAAAAACGCTGTCTGACGAACAAAGGCCGCGTTAGTAACAAACAGACGCAGGAGCGCCAGAATTCAGATAGACAGCACGACTCTCCCAGCTGAGAGCAATGGTTCAAATCGCCACTCAGGGGAGTAGAACTGACACAGTCAGAGGGAGACCCAAAAGAACTAAAGCAATAATCTTCGGGGACACGGTCTGATCGGCCCGGGAATTTTCAGCCAGTTAGAATATGGATCTTGCGTGAGCATGGTTTGGCAGAGAACAATATGCACGGCCGAGCGGGGTCCGGGAACTAGAGCTTGTTTTGCTGCCCAATAAAAGCGTGAGCCACTCGCTTTCCCACATTAACAAAACATCTGAGTCTAAAATGACCAGAAAATAAGCATATTGTGTCATTCCGAAGCAAAAGTTAATCCATTTGGTCACCTACCTGTCATCGTAATGCATTTGGAAGAAGCAAGAACAAATGCATCCGTTTGAACGCGCACACAAGGCGCCAAAAGATGCGACCATATTAAGGTGAGGATCGTTGTACACCTAAGATGCAGTCATCACACCTCTTGTCATGTAGTTGGAGCCAACTGATCATTGCGTCATATGCGGGTCTAAGTGGTTCACTTGAGCAGTTCGACTTAGGGCAGTGTTGCAACTTCCGGCTCTTGTTGCGCTTGTGCTTCGGCGTTGGAGTGTCACGTGCTGCGTTAATGAGGGCCCGGCAAGCCCACCTGTGTATTTTCAAATAAAGGACAACGTGAACGGAAATCTTCTAAGCACAAAAATGGTACGGCAAAAAATGTCTGACAGTTTAACAGAGTGTGGGAACCGGGAGCCTTAGCCCCCGAAGAGATTGCAGGTTAACAGGGATTTGGGATGAATCTCTGGTGATTGAACGAATCGAGTAAACTTCTAGAAGGGTAAAGAAATCCCTTACAAGAAGCGCAAATTGCAAACAATATTCTTTCAACACGACGATCCATGTCATCGCGGAGTGAGATAGGTTTCAAGGACACTTGTGGAATAGGTACTGTTCGTTAGTCACTTAGGTTCCAGGATTCTAATCCGAATGCATGGGTGGAGTTAGTCGAGAAAAATATATTCAGAGGAAGCTTATACAGGCAGGTGTCCCAACGGAAGCTTGTCCATTGAGTGACGAATCGAACTCCAAACAGAGGCATGGCTTTTATTGTTACCATTGGCGGAAATACCGCGCCCTGATTTACTCACTACTGATTTTCCCACAATATATTATTAGTAGCAGTATTCGTATTTATTCCCATTCCAATTCTCACAGTTACCGCACGGATGGTTGTGGTCCCAATTAACACAGAATTCAAGCAGTATGAAGGAAGGGGCGCTTTTGGCTGCATGGATCTTACAAAGATGATAAATACAAAGTCTGAAATCACATACATGCTTCATCCCAAAGGACAGTAGTTCCAGAGTGTATGACATCCACTTGGATGGCGTCACTCGAAAACAGTAATAACGCGCCATGATCACTACAAATTTGTTTATTTTTTTCGCTAATTTACAAGTCTCTGAGAGTTGTTGAAAATGTGTGATACTATTAGGCGGTCATTTCTTTGTTTGGCTATACGTCTGTACGAAGACCTAAACTCGCAGAATCGGCATGTGGCGGTGAGCGGTCGTGGTGACTGTCTCTAACTGTTTAAGCAGAAGCACGAGGGTCGCGAAATTTCAACAGTCCAGTCGGCCGTCATTGGCAGAAAGCGCTTCATTGTGACCAGTCCCCTATGACAGAACTATTGTGTGGTCGATTTCATGTATCAGGGCCACGACTCGCCAGTGTGCGGACAGAAAATATTATTGACCTTGGGATATCCTATGACGCATGCAAAAATCATAAACATTGGGTTGGGTGAAACTGACGCACCTTAGGTTAAAAGACGGCCGTGGTTTCAACCAGTGATCTCCACGTGTTGTGTGCAGCCCGTACTACTGTGGTCTTTGGTCTGAAACTGAGATCTAATCAATAGGTTTATTTCCCGAATCTTTAATTATAACACGTGACCTTGCGGTCAAAAACGACTTTGGCTGATCCGCCCTGTATTTTATTTATGTTGCTTCCACATACACGTAAGGCATTGCATTCAAACAGAAGTAAATTGGGATATTTAGAAAATATTCGACAAATAAAATGTTGAAACTTCATACCGACTTGGGCACTGATCCCCAGGATACAAAAAAATGAGTTATAGACGACGAATATTTATCGGTTGGAATACCGCTTGTCGTAATATTTGACGATTTGGCTATTCTAACGGTCGTTCGGCCACTATTGACAGGAATTGAATAATTCAAACTTTATCGCCAAAGGTGTTCAGGATGACCAGTATTTGGTCGATGATATTTATGGTTATTCTGTATACTTCCAGTCCTCAGTTCTTACCTCATTATAGCCCCTTAAAGCGGTGCAAGTAATTCATGGCTTATAAGCATTAAGTTGTAAATCGACTCAAACCACCGACCATTTTCATCGGGGAATCGAAAATCGCCCCAGAAATACTTCATCAGCAAAAACGCCAGTCGATACTCAAGCAATGCACGGGTAAATGCCGTGTTGGCATTAACCTGTGACAGGCTCACATATTCCATACAACAATGCAGTCATGTATCCATGTATCCTTTTACTCGCAAGTCACTTAAATCCACCATTGACCAGTAACGTCCTGCCTACCCTTCACACCAGCCTATCAATCAGTCAGCTGTCAACACGATATCATTTAACCCAGCCAACCGCATCCGACCATTATGCAAGGCAATCAACAACAACGGCTTATGTGTCCGCGTTTTCCCTTATTATATCAATATAAGGTGTTGATTTCCGGCTAATATTGAGTACAAGGTTTACACATGTTTGTGATTATTTCCCATCGGGAGCTGGACAATTGGGGGGTCACTGATCGGAGACAAACCAAAGGTTTGCGCACTAACATAGGATTTCTACCACTCGCTAGAGAAGTTCATTGCCGCAACTGTTTTGGAACTGCACCATTTATCAGGTTAGTAAGCTGACGTTTGGGATAAAAACTACAGTCTTTTTAATCTTTCTACTTCCTTTATCAATGAAATAACAATGTACACCATTTTTCAGAAAGGGGCCGATAGAGGGCTGCCGAGTGGAGAAGTCGACCGGCGATGGGGGGATTCGAACCCGCAACCTTCACGTCCAAGCGCCACGACCTTATCCGCTTGGCTATTCAGGTTAGGGGCCGAATACAAACTTATCGCGTATGGAGAGTAACAATGGTTATCTCGTCCATTATCATCGTCGATAAACCCTAACATTCCATCTTGTACGAATGAACAAAGATGAAATATTTTCGTAGTTGCACACTATTGGCTACGTGTCACGTGCTAGACTACCTGATGCTCCAGCTCAAAAACCTGGGGACGAATTTCAAGACGGAGGCTGAGTCTGTGGCACAAATGCCTCATCTGAATTTATTTGGCAGTGCGGGGTGGTCTAACTTTTTTGCACATGGTTTCAATTGGAAAAGTTGAAGGACATGCTTAAAGCAAAAGGGGGGAGTGTTACATGGCAGACGTATCATTTACTCTATCGGAACAGCGTCACCGTTTGAGGTTTGAAATGAGAAACTCATCTAGCTTTGCTAATCCGCACCGAACGAAACATGCAGCTTGCCTTCTGACTGATTTCACTTTAGAATGTGACGAAACTGAGTATGAGGCAGGATGAGTCTGACATCAGGGTATGATGGAATTTGAGTGGGAAAAGGTGCAGAAATTTCGCGTAGTCCAGATTTCGCTATGGGATACTATGATTAACTCGGTCGTGGTCTCAAGAGTAAAGTAAAGTATGATGCCGATAAGATTCAGACGACTTTTGTACCGATAGAAGGCATCGGAATTGAGCAATACACTTCACTATTTTCAGTTTTCTTGATTAATCAAAGACAACGTAGTCAATCCGTATGCGGAAAAATACTAACGAGGATAATTTGTTCAAAAAAGGGGAAGAACCACAAAAGTACCAAAAATCATTGCGCTATTCCGTTGTCGAGGACAGTCATTCTGAAAAGTACATAAACCTATAATTTCTACTCCTTGGTTAAAATGCACTTCCATATTTCTGTTTTGGAACAGCCTTAGCTGCACAAACTATTCTCAAATAATGATACCGTGAAATTCGTTCGTATTCTACATGCTTGATGGCTTGTTCGCTCAGGGACGGTTTAGAAACATTACATGATCAGGATTATAGCTTACTGAATCCGATCGATTTTATGACATAAGCGGAGATGTTTTGCCGGAGAAAAAGGACATTTTTGACTAAATCCGAAATTGGGAAAGCGAGAATCTCAATTTGATTCACGCTGGGGAGTCACATTTCTCACTTATTAGAAACCTGTTCAAAAAGGTGATTTAGTATTGCGACTTGGGCAACCCAAGGGACCCGAGAAAATGGATGAAAACCTGATCAGCAACTTGCTTCTGTTCACCGTTTGCCGTGTTACACATTTGTAATTTATTCTTGAGCCTGCTGCAAACTAGGGTATTCATTTTATTATCTCGATCGTGCTGGTTATATATAAAGGGCGCGCTATTGTCTTTTGTCACGTTATATTCGAGTATACAAAAGAATAAAACCAATCGTAGGTTCAGTTCACGCCAGTTTTGTTCCACTAGTTTTATCATTTTTATCCCCGGGTCGGAGCACTCCCAACGGTAGGGATGACTGATATGATAGAAGGCAAAGACAAGCCACGTGTCAGAGTTAGTGAAACAGAAAACCATGAAAATCACGAGGTCTGTCGGAATTTCGGCAATAGTTCTCGAAGAATCGACTTAGTACACTGTTTGCCAAAAATGAACTCCCGATCAAACTTTGCAGCTAGATTACGTTTCAGTCACCCTCAATTAATTTCGTTGCGATGTGACTGTTACTGATTGCAGGCAAAGCAGACACGAGGATGGATCGAATGAAATTAAGGTGTGATTTTAATGGGGTATGTTCGCAAATGAAATCCGATAGGAATAAACGGCACGAGTCACGTCTTAAAATCACCTGTGCCAACCAGTGGTGCTCACCACTAAGGAAAAGCACGTGCGCAGCGAGAGAAATGAAGATGACAAGCAAGCAAAAACAATCCTAGTCGGATCCAGGTAATCTGCACCCTTAATCAAAGTGCGGGTCCTCCATTGTTCTGTATTTTTTTATATTAATCTAGCGTTTGTCAAGTGGATTAGGCGTCTATCAACTGCGTAACTCTTAGTTCCGTCGGCCATTTTGGTAGTAGATACTACTACAGCTCGATACCGCGCCTGATGATGACATTTTTCTCTACCGTTGTCTTTTAACTTTCTACTTCGTTTAGTAATGAAACAACAGTGCACACCATTTTTCAGGAAGGCGGTCAGCGACCAACAAGTGGCCGCCAAGTGGGGAAGTTGACCGGGAGTGGGAGGATGCAAACCCGAGACCATTACATTCAATCCCCACGACCTTATCCGCTCGACCATTGCCGACTCAACAGTGATAGGAAGCATAAGGGGTAAACTGCATGTTTGAACTACTTAGTGGAAGAGGGATTGCGGGAAACATTCAAGTAAGAACCTGGTTGTTGACTCTGTTTTTCAAGAGACAGATTTTAAGTAGATGATGAAACAGATAAAGAGAGGGAATTCAACAGTTCTGGAGTCAAAAAGGACTTAAAGATAGGAGGGGCACGACTCTAGACAGAAAATCGGTAAGGGTGGCTAGCGGTCTGAGAACGGGATAAGTGATGTAGGTCAAAGGAATGGGGAATGCCGAATTATGCTCCAAAGAGCTGAAGCCAGAGTAGTAGCGACAGAGAAGGGAGAGTGAAGCAACCGTCCGACAGTGGGGAAGAGACTGCGGATTGGATGTTAAGGGAGGGCCACTGGTCAGTTGGATTGCATTGTGTTTAATCCGAACAAGTAGAGAAAGCTCCAGCCCACATATGATTGAAGTATTCTAATGCGGGACAGATTTGAGCCTGGTAACGGAAGAGAAGATGGATAGGGGCAAGGAAAAGTCGAGCAAAATAGAAAACCGACTTTGCAGACAGGATGAAAGGGTTGCTGCGAAATGAAAGAAGGCCAACATAAGGAAGAAGTTATAAACAGACCAGGATAAGAGAACCTGTGGTGCGTACACCTGTTGAATCAAAACACAGATGAAAGGTGAATGGGTGATGTTTGAGGGATGTAGAAAGAAGGGAAGTTTTTAAAACGTTGAAAATAACATGAGTGCAGGAACCTTACGAGGTGCGTTTAGGATCGGAATTCAGCGACATAATGGCGACGTTATGATGGCAATTTTGGTTTGTGTTTGCATGGCCAAAAGTGTGACAAAAATGGGAACATTGGAGAGTGGAATCACCGGCAAAGGACTGGAGTGGATGTAACGTCATTAATAAATAAGAAAGGGTGGGCACAGGTATAGACTTGTGCGGCTCCATGTCACTCCAAATTTCAGCATCACGGCTGCCGGCTTCCTCAGTCCTTCATAATAGGACCTAGAGTTTATGCAGCATACCCCGTCCATTGCATACAAGCTTTGAGTATGTGTTAAAAAACTGGACAACGTTAAGGTGAAGTTGATAGTGAATCAACAAATTTGGCTTGAAATGCACCAAGTAAGCAGGGCAGGCGAAAAATCATATATACAATTGCTTTCAGAAGTGTTTCTCGCAATGAGTCACACTCATGTACCAACTCTGTTTGCTCGTTATGTAGTAAACTAAAAGAAAAAAGTAGGGATGACGACGTGGATCAGGAAGGGCTGGATTATCTGATTGTGGATAGGTCACCCAAAGATATCCGTAGCTGGCTAGAAGGCTGCCTAACATGATAGGCTCAAAAATGTCGGCCTTAGATCAAATACACTTTAGTCGATTCAAGTCCACTAAAAATCGGGAGAATTAATCGGTAAATATATTATGCCTGGGATCACAGAGGCTTATTTATTGGCCGAGAGTTTATCTAGCACCTTGAGCAAATCGGGGGTGGACGTCTAAAGGTGAGGCAAGGGTGGAAACATACTGAATGACATGATCGCTGTTCATACGGTGGTCCGGTAGCGATTAAGGGACCTTATGATAGGCCCCGTAATCGACTAGCTCTAGAGCTACCTGAAACGTTAAAGCGGACAACCTGAATCTCTCTATTCTGGGAAAACAAAGAGAGGCTAAACACCAGATCACCTCTAAGGTTTTTCTATGGACACTGGAACGATGTTGGTGACCCTTGTTTTCAAACCCGTGCAAAACAAACAGTGATGTTGGCTTGGGTTGAGGTTCAACAGGAATCTCTGCGGTAGTTGGCTAAAAAGGTGTGAACAGAAACGTCCGAGTATTTCCATTCGATGAATAGTCGGACAATTAAGTTTGCTATCGGACGACTGTCACAACTGGATAACGGCAGAACCTGAATCGAAAGCCTTAAATGTTGGTTTCTCAGTCATAAATAGGATACGGAATCTTCGTGATCAGTTTCATTGGTGACCACATCGGAGAAGCACGACGGAAGTTAATCGACCATGAACCAGGCTAATGATTTTATTTTACTGAAAGGTGGATCGGTCGTCAACCATGACGTCCAAATCGAGGGCGAAACGATAAAAGATATTGGTCTTGGATTATCCATACCCAAAACTGCTCGAATTATGGATGTCACTGATAGGTATGCTTTACCCGATGGTGTGGACCATGCTTATCACTTGAGTGATGCAACCCTTGAGAATAAACTAGCCGATTCTTCCGAAACTGGTTCCCCAGGCCACAATTGTTAGCGGGATCACTACCATCAGATCAGAAAATTTCTCGTGACACACTGGGGCCCACTTCCTGCCTGAATCCCCTGTAGCTGCGTTGATAGAGCTTCCAATTTCTTCTTCAATCTGGCCGGCAGTGGCCAGGTGCATAAGGTCATGAAGGTCGCGGGTTCGAATCCTCTCACCGCCGATCAACTTCCCCACTTAGCAGCCCTCTGTAGGGCGCGGCCTCCTTCCTGAAAAATGATGTACATTGTTCTTTCATCAATAAAAGAAATAAAAGACAAAAAACTCTCAGACAAATTACTGGATGGTTAAGCAGAGGGTTTCCGGGTTAGTTAGGCTCGCTCAACATTTAGTAACAGCGTATTTGAGGGGCGCGGCCAGTCATTCTTGTCGGGCTGCATAACAGTGCCACACAAAGTGATTTAGACGGCAGAAGCGATGCCCGGAGCCTTACCTATTTTATTTACCATAGATAGAAACTGTATTTTCGTCCTCAAATTGATTGTAAAACCATTTGCTGCACTGTCTTCTGGTGCTGAACTTGCGCAAGTACTAGACTACAGTTTCATCTGTGGCTTATTTATTCCTTTCAGTTGGTTCGGTGAAGACATTGTCACCGTTATTTCTACGATTTCTTAGACACAAACAATGGGAAATATATAAGAGCTAGAATCAAGCATAATCCACATTGATCTCTGTATTCTGAAATCCCAATAAGGAACCATAATAAATCAGTATTCCGTTGTCTCCCATCTCCATTTATAGGACAGCAAACATTTCTTCGGATCGTGAAACATGTTAGAGTACATGTTGCAGGCGAACACACGTTTTCGGTGGATTCATTCTAAAGCCAGTAAGTTTACATATAGACGAAAACAATTTCTGAGCAAAGTTAAAGAAAGGTGGAGAATTAGAATTTTAAAATGTCACTGTCCACATAAGAAGAACATTACTAGGTAATGCATAATCCGAAGTTTGTCGAAAGAAACTTGACTGAAAGGACTAAGTCAATGAAAATACCGCAAGTTAAAAAGAAACTGCTCTTCATCAAACTCTCCCTTGAAAGGAACATCGCGGTCGATTGTCGGTAGTTTTGAGTGTCACAGTTAGAGCAACATTCAACCCACTGAAATCTAATGCTAAATTTCGTCACACTTCAATGCAGGAATAATGGGAGATTATTTCGCCGCAGCAGCATGTTCTGCATAAGGATGGATAAACAAAATTGCTCCGGAAGCACATGACCGATTTCGCGGCTAATGCCCCCCGTCAGGTATGCGTATCCGGTACTTTCCTGTCCAACCATCCATATACTGGTGCACTGCTCCGACAAAGCACTATGTGATTCTTAAATGAACTTATCACCCATTCACGTTCCCAAAGGTCCAAATAAGGTTCTAGTACGAAACGATAGGTTGCTTTTATTAATTCCGCCGATGGTAACTTACCAGTTTAAGTGCACCTATGGCGCTACTTTCATACGTCGAGTAGCAAGGCAACTATCGAAACGCATCAAAAAGCAATCCACACTGGCTTAGCCTTGGAGGGAGGGAGACCATTGCAAATTCAATCAGGACACACGTGGTAGAAACAGGCCATTTGATCGGCACTTGGTTTACCTTCTCAGTTGGACAAGAAGTCCGATAACGCATCAAAAACACCTAGGCTCCCGATAGTTACAATTATGGAATGAATTATCATTCGTATCTCCAACCTCGAACTCTTCGTAGCGGAAATCAGCCCTAGCATTACAACTTCCCGGACTGGGAACCTACTGGATTATTAATAGCAGCACATTCTAATTAGGACACTAGCATTACAAAGTGATCGCATCCGTGGATTCCCGACATTAACGGATTCCCCTATAATCTCGTCTTTCTGTGTGCACTGAATAGATATTTTCAAACTCCAGTTCTTCTCCCTGTCTCCTAAGTAACTGTTTCCATATAATTGTGAAGGAAGGGGTTTGGGAAATAGCTCGCCGAAACAGGTTCGCTAACAACCTGTTGTCGAAAAACATGAATAAAGAACGCTTGATGTATATTCTTAAAAAATCACGCGCTGTCTGTCTGGACCCTTCTTCAATCGCCAAAGTTCTTCGATTTCGGACCAGAAACCAGGAGCTCCTCCTAGGTCTAGGAGGTTGGACCGGCACAAATCTTCTGCGGGAAAACCTACGCATTTAAAGAAACTGCAGGTGCGTGACTGTGGCATATTTATTCGGTTTTCCGAGTCACTACTTGATTGGTCTGTCTCGTTAGTTGACTTTTAGCCTCACGTGACTGAAGCCGCTGATTGGTGTAACACGGACCACTCACGCTGATTGGTTGACAGGAGGGTTGTTCAATCGGTTTGCCTTTCTGCGTTTCTCCCATACTACCGCGATTCGACGTCACCTGGTGGTTGGTAGTCGACGCGGTGAGACGATCTCAGTTTGCTCGTGCCGCCGGGACGCGCGGTCATTTTGGTAACAGGATACTACATTTGTGTGTATCCATAGCGATTTTCCGATGGCTGTCCATCGTCACAAGACCGGTGAGATAACACCGTCCGTCTATGGCACAGTCAAAAGGAGACTGGTATTCCCCCACATCTGCCTTCTGACCATACTTCTTATCTACCCTTTTTCTTCTTCCATCGCTAGCCCAGGTTCGCCAAGATTTCCACCGCTTTTCTCACTTTTAAACATTAAAAGTCCCCTTTCCGGTAAAGCAGTTAATGACCTAGTTTGGAAGCTATGTACTAACCGCATAACAGAATCCGTTACGTTTGCACGAAATCCTTTCTGACACCCAGCACCTTGACCTCGCTCTTATTCAGTCCCATGGATCGGCCCGGTCCAGGTGTAAATTTCTTTCTAGAGTCACTTTGTACGGGAATTTTGTTTTTCCACTTCTAGGACGTGCCATAACAAATGAGAATATCTGATCGTCTAGAATGAGTTGCTATTTTGCTATGTAATCTTACAACGGTAACATTTCCTTCTGTAAAACACAACACGGTTGTTAAAAGTTATATACAATACGATGAAAAGATTTTCTGGCTAAGTTACGAAAATAAGTCTTGAATATCTTAAAATTGTGCTTCACAGGCTTTGCATGTGGTTCCTCACCGACTCGATCATTGTTTAGTATTACAGATTTTCTACTTCGAAACTGGTGAAAATCAAGCCGCATTCGAAAGAAGTTCTAAGACCGAAGTGAGCCTTGAGAAATCACGACAAGAATGGACAACTTCTTGAATGATAATTGAAATGGGAAGATTTTGAGAAACATTTTTCCCATTTGATATCAAGGGAACATTACTTGACGATATGACAACTATCTACATTATCTACACAAGGTCAAGGAGCCGAGTACGTGCAACAGCATGTGCGGAGTGAATAAGTTTGACGGCAAACAACAAATCCTACAGCGAGTAATACCAGCATGTTCATTGCGTACCTATGGCTGACAGAACACCTGGAGTAATGGCGTGGTTTCTTGATCAACTGAATACAACAAACAGATGAGCTTTAGACGTAAACATAAATCTAAGCAATGTTCATCGTGATGCGACGAGGCTAGGTACCAGTCACAATGACCCAGCTAAACAATGACAAAGCTGGAAAATTAAACAGCTAGTTTTCTAGTCTAAACGTCAGAGACTGCTTGCGCTGGATGTGGTCCGGCTCCATTCTGGTCGCAGGCTCATTATCCAGAGTATGTGAATTTGTTTGCACGTCGCTAAAGAGGGAGTATAACCTAGTTTCTTCGGCTTTCCCACATTGATTTTGTGAACCCCTATAGGTCTCAGCAGGTTTACCAATCTTAGGTCTAATTGATTATTAGTTGTTTATCCCGCTCAGTAAGATACGGCCGTAGATTACTAACTACTCACAAAAGGTACATGGGTGTGAACCAAGCTGTGACCAAATGTCCACTTTGCGACAAATACTGGGACATGGGCAAACGTTCCGCAAATCCACGATTCCTGCCTTCCTCGCTCTGAAAGCGGGGTTCAACTTAGTTTAGCGCACAGTTCATTTGTACTTCTTCTCATTGAGTGGCGAGCCGGGGAAATTCAGTCAGCTCTTACAATCTCTATGCGAATAGTTGAAAGCGTGTTCTTGTTTACGGTGATGTTTCACCCGAGAACACGACGAGAATTGGTGTTCGTCAAGGCTGCCCTCGGTCACATTTTCGTTTCAACTTCGTCATTCAGGTGATAATGGAAATCGCGCTGTTCTCAGTTAGGAAGCTGTCTCACTTGGAGTTTGCGGACGATGTTGTTATACTGAGTGAGGACTCAAGTAAATTGGAAATATTTCCCGACTGTCTGAACGATATTGTAGGCAAGTTTGGGATGAGTTTTGGACATTGGCAGTGTAAAACGCTGTTGCGCGATTGAAATGGCTCCTTGGTAGATCTCGCGGATGAGTGAGATGGATAGATTTATCTACCTGAGCAGTTGTAGGTCACCGAGTGTTCGTGTATCAGAAGACGTTTTTTGTTATGGTTCCGAAGGCACAAGATATATATATATATATATAAATAAATAAATAAATATATATATATATAAGGTGAACGAAGCTAGGCGGGAGACAAACAGTGCGACTTACCTGTACTACAATGCAGCAAAGCGGGGCATACAAATTAAGTAATGACCGGTTGGACAGTGCAATCCGGCGGCCCTTCGTCAGCCAGTTTTTGCAGGGAGTCACCACAAAGAATTTCCCCCAACAGTAGCGCCTAGGTGCCAGGTGTAATTGTTTGCCTTCATCTAGTCAGGGCTCCGACTACTTTCCTTCACCTCCAATTACCATATCCAACGTATTACCGATACGTCTGACTCGAGAAGTGATGTGACTGACCGGATACGCAGGAAGTCACTTAAACACCTTGTACGGATAGACGATCAAGATATTCCGCCATTGAACTAATCCCTAACGAGTTGATGACTTAGGAAGGTGAGTGAACAAACCGATAAATTCAATCATGTAGTTCGAAGTGGTGAACCACACAGAACTACATCACCGTCAGTAGCACTCATTCGAGTGACGGTGAAACCATTTACTATCACGAAACTGCAAATTAGTGAGACCAGTTCGCGATTTGTGTCCCGGTGTTCAGGGGCCTCGGGCTAGCATGGGCAGCTGTCTTGCAGCGGTTGTGAATCACAAAGATACACTCTTATGGACATTGAGTGCTGACAATAGCCTCCTAGTCAAACTGTCCAAAATCAGTGCGTTAATGGCCAAGTCAACAGTTTTGTATCTGACGCACAGAGTGGTAAGCTGGCAAAACTGAACTCCCAACGGCACTTTATTTTAGAGACTTCCGAAGTGGAATGAGGACTCAAATGCTACACAGAACGCGAAACCCACTCACGATTTTGGCGACCGACAGACGGCGGCTACCTGCCTTACTTTGGGGTACGAAAAAAGCAAGTGAACGTTCCACTCAACGCACTTTTTTACGAAGTCACAGTAAAACTTTCAGAGGGAAAACCAGTTACAGTCAACCGGTGGCGGTCAAGGGGTCAGTACCGCAGAGTCTCGAGCATCGGCATTCTTTGAATGATCCCGCCTCCTTTCCTATCACTGGCAAGATTCAATAAGGAATAGAAAGAAAACAAATCGCGATGACTGCTCCCAAGTGAATCAGTGCTCAAGACCAGTTTTGTACTTCCTTTAGCAATTTTTGAACCGTGGAGAGATACCAAACAAATAGATTAACGATGAAATAATGATTTGTACGACATCAGTATAGCCAAATCTGGAGGGAGTAGAAAACCAAGGGCCATGAGGTAAGATTGATTTCCCTGCATCCTCCCATTTCCAGGTTTGGTGTTTCTGGAATACACAAGAAGACCACCGAATAATTTGCTTTTGATTCCTAAACCCATGCATAAGGTGAATTCAGTTGACGAAAAACTGGCCAACAAGCAATACCACGGGAGCCGAATCAGTGAGATGTGAACATCCACAAATTGCCCGGAGGTAATAAAACAACTCCTAATCGTATAGTTCCCACAGCTACTTGCGAGTAGTTTGGGTGCTTAACTTACCATGTTCGACTGAATGCCCTTCGCACTACACCTTACACGCACAGATGTCAGGGCATCCCGGCAACCTAACGCTCGGGATGCACCAGACTCGAGTTTCCATCTCACAAGAGCTCGCCAAGTATGCATATCCACCATTGCATCCGGAGCTTGACCCTGGGTCTACAATATAAGGTGTGCACCACTGCCGCACCACCAAATACCGACAAGGCTAATCGGAATGGCCGAGCTACGTGTGATGGTGGATGCACACCATTGATGAAATCCGATGAGAGCGAAACCCCAGCTTTGTGCTTCCTGAGTTCATAATTAATTATGATAGTCTAACCTGCTTCGTACTTTTGTCTCCTTTTGGTTTTGCTTTATGATGAGATCTCTCAGAATTAGCGCACTCATTTGAAACCAAAGGACTTAGAACAGCTGTCGAAGAGTTAATATCCGTTCCGAACGAGGGCATTATTCGTGATGGAAAAATATAAAGGCGAAACAGGAGTGCGCGAGAACGGAGGAAGGGAAATAATTGCCTCAAACAGTAACGCTTCACTATCCTTATCAAAATGATAGCCTTTGAGCTGTTCTTTTCTACAAGAAAAGGATGGTTGCAGGAACAGACGAGCTGAACACAAGAAACTCATGTCAGTAAACTCGAGAACAAACAGAATGGTAATTATTTTTTTACTTTAAGTCTTTTAAAAATGCCTTAGACAAGATGAGGTTGGCAGTACGAGACTGAAACAGGTGACGAACCACAAGTCAGAAGTTTAGCGTGCATGCGGATGCGAATGTGAAGGAGGCCAAGCCTAAGAAAAACCAAAACAATGGTTTGCCCAAGAGAAATGGAGCCGAGATGCTGATGATTTCGCCAGCGATGATAACAGTGGTTATGATGATGTAAAGAGCGTGGATGCATAAGAAGTATCATTTGTTGTACTTACTAAGAACAAAACGGAGACAACATTGATCGTGTGGTCACACCAACTTGGCAAGGGGGAAACCCCTGCGCAAAAGACAGATGCTGAGTACGGAGAGTAGAGGAAACAGACCTACAGTTACCGTCGCGAGTGCAAGGGGATAAAACGCACTGAACTGAATCGATATGCGTGCACACGCGCAGGAGAGTAACATGCCAGTGACCTTGTAGTATCCGGTTAGTCTCAGCGTCCGTATTTCCGGATGTGACGAGCACAACGGGGACAACAAAATAAAGAAAAAAAGGGATTGAATAGTACGATATGGAACTGTAAAGAAAGCAGAAAGAACACAGTGCATAAACCAGAACACAAGACCACACAAGTAAACAGGAAAGCCTGATCGGTATCGCACAAAAGCGAACTGATATTTTATTCTTGGGTTTGAATGACGTGTTACGGAGTGGCCAGAAAACGGTCTCCAGCGGAAGGTACACGCTCTGCAGGTAAGTAGCAGCCCGCAGAAAAGAGGAAACAAGAGACCGGTTAGTTCGGATATTCATTCGTACTTGAAGAAAGACCGGGGAAAGACAAAGTGCATGGGCAGCCGAGAGTACACCGGTTTTTTCGGTTGTTTCGATTAGCCTCAATTATACTAGACGGGGAAAGTCGATAGAGTATTCGAGTTAGATGATCAAAAATTGTGTAGGTAGATAGATAGAAAAATGCAGTTACCTCACGTAAAAATTGGATGATAATGAGCGAGAATATTTTTCATAAGGACACAAACGAACAACAGATACGGAAAACAATGTTGCTCACACAAGCTAGTCTGCAATTAAAAACCGGATTGATCAAAACATTGGTAGCCAGACAGAACCGGTTGGATAAAAGTAGTACGGAATAATGTAACGAGGAGTAAGAAAAGAGCATGATAATCACGGAACAGGTCTGTGGATGAACCACTAGCTCCTAGAAGACATTTCGATAAGAGATCTCTTGTCAACGGGACAGTCAAAACAGGATGCGGGAAGCAGGATACACAACTAGCAACTGAGTATGGGGTCGAGTAGGAAGTATGAACCTATGGGAATAGAAGGCGACCGAGTGTAATTATTACACCATGTAAGAACGCCAACACGAATAGGTTTCGAGGGAATTTTCGTAGGGGTATTGAGAGGCTGTTCACTATCAGAATTCAAAAATCCTAGACGGAGTTGCATCACGGAGGACCTTTGTAGGCCAACCGCACTACTAACAGTAACAGCGATAACAATAACGAGGACAGCGATGATGACACTACTACAGTAATAATAATAATAATAACAATAATAGAGAGGGACAGTACGGAAAAGCGGCCTGACGATCGGAGTGGCGAGCTCCAAGGCCATTTTTGTTCCAAAACGGTTATGGAAGAACAAATGATAAATTGAACAAACAGTCAATTAGACAGCGGAATCCAAAATAGAGTGACGACAGATCCTCGCAACTATAAGGTCTCATTAAACAATTTGGAGAAACGCGCCAAAAAACTAGAAAGCAAGTGACAGATATTTTCACACTTTGGAGTCAATGGCCAAGAAGCTGAAAAAATGGGGCAAAATAACGACCACGATTGTTCTTAAAAGTCCGAGGAAGCAAATGGCGCAATAACGATGAAGGCTGATAAAAACGATTTTGGAGAGACGATAGCGAAAAAAACAAAATCGAATGATCAGGGGGCGGATGCGACTGCATCTAGAAAAACAAAGATCGACCGATGATACAGCTTATTTGCTTCATTTATCTGTGAACGGGAGGTAGGGCACAGCAAAACGTTTAGCCCCAGGAGATCGAGGTGAGAGTACGCGCTAGCACGTGCGTACATCAGTGTGCGACAGAGACGAATCTCAATCTGAATGTCCAATCGCCGTAGATTGAAGAAGCGAAAATCGAGTAGTATCCGATTTCAGTGATAAACTGGATTCAGTGCTTGTTTTAACCCTGAAGCTTTGCTGACTACTTTCTGCATCTTTGGAAAACCCAGCCGATGATGCCGATAGAAGCAAGGAGAGTTTCTTATCTGGCGCCATACTTATAGATCCGTTATCAGGGGGGCAAAATGACAGCACGAGGCGTTGATGTATTCCTGTCGAAAATGAAGTCACTGATGGACAACTTATGTCCGATTTTGTCGGCTGTACCGTCTCGGTGTCGCGTTCTTGATGAGCACCATCGCCCTTAGGGGATACATATGTCCGTACCTGAACCGGGACAGGGACAAGACTGGTCGGCGGTGCCCCAGTGGCCATGGCGGCAGCAGCGGCCAGAGCAGCCGCACTGGCGGAGGAGCTGGCGGACACAAGGAGCAACGGAAATTTCTTTGAAGACTTCCCATCTAAACGAGTCTGCAGTGCACGGACTAAAGAGGAATCGAACGCCGGTGATGACGATTTATCCTGTTCCGATGGAGAAAGCATCATGAGGATCTGAGCGCCAGAATCCACTAGTGGCGATACCGTGGATGTCACCGGAAATGGTTTGTGAGACCGATTGATGTCACCATTCTGCAATTAAAAATTGAACGAGCATGAGTAATTCCAAGAGTCTAAGACAAACCATTGAAAAGTTTACATTTGATGGAAGAAATCTCATGTTACTTATTGTGTTTAATCCTTTGCTACCTGGAAGCCAAGCTATGAACCTAACACATTTAACAAAATCAAACATGACGAATGTCAGTAGTATCAGTAAGCAGTGGGCCCCCGGAGATTTAAACAAAAAAGATACAAATGACACATTCACCTCTGACCGCAACCTTTCCGGCAACTGTGACCCGCGTAGATCGATTCACCTTCCAAGGATGAGATTTTCAGGGCATTCCAAGTCCTCGAACGTAACAAAGTATCGGGCCCCGATTTCCTCTCTGCAGCTCGATTTAAGATGATGGGACTGAACTTCCTAGAGGACTGTACAATGATCTACAAAACCTCGTACTCTGAGCCGATTCTCTCGAGTAGCGATTGAGCTGCGCATAAGAGTATTAGTCTAATCTCCATGGCGTCTAGGCTGATGGCGTCTGTCGCCGTTGTTGTATAATGCGCACGATGAGCAGGCATGTTTACTTCACCGGTCATGGGTGTATCGACCACCCACTGGAAGTTGTCAGAACACCGCTGTTATGAATTTCATGAATCAACGGTCGTTATGGTCTTAGATATTCTTACAACCTTTGACTCCATCGAAAGGGTTCCATTGTGCATTGCTTGTTAAAGAACGGAGTGGCTGAAAAGTGCAGCAACTCTCAAAAAGCTGCACTACCGCGCCTCAGGTCGATTTAAGGCTCAAAGCCATATTCCATCATTCTTTGTCATCTTCAGTAAAGTATGGTAAGGCTTCCCGAATCCCCATTTTCGTCAGCTTTACCTTATGTCTCACAGAACGCTTTGCATACTCTAGGATACGTTGTAACGGAACACAGATTTGGTTTGGAGCTTGGAGAGGATATTGGTTTACTAAATGGTAATGCCCGGCAATTCAGTAGCATGATGAAGAAAAGACAAGATGGTTTCACATAAGAAATCGACTTACATAGATCTACCGTTTAAAAGAAATATCACAACAGACACTATACACAGTCGTCTCTATCTGGTGAGATTGGCTAGTCCCATACAACAAAGCTTCAAGTTCGTGCCACATCCAGACCGGCCGATTTAAGGATAAAGTTTCAGACTGCATAGCTTGTCTCTGTGTATACTCGTCCACCGGTTCCTGCGGAAATGCGTATGCAGGCTGCATAACTGGGTGCTTGTTCGAATGGATCCGTAAGCTTGCTTGGACACTGGAGCAATCAAAGGGATCATCGGTGCTGTTTGTTCACACCTTGTTGACCGAAGAGGTCCGCCCAATATTCGAAGTTTCAATTGGTCATTTAAACGCCAGGTTCTCTCAGTTGCGGAAGCTGTGAGCATTCGCTTATACGATCCTCGGTCATAGGTTTAGAAACAGTACCTTCAAGCACTAGAGCTCCCCTGGACCATTCTTCATCTACTTAAGCTAATGAGTTTCATCTAGATCTTTTCCAATCTCGACTCATTTATTTCGCATAGAACACCCCCTCCTTCCGTAGCTCAGTTGATAATAGTCAAATTTAACATGATTATGAATCAATGAAAACGAGCTTCTTTGCAACCTGGAGTTGTTCACAGGGACTGCAATAGTTTGGCGAATGAAGTACCTGTACATTCGACTTCGGTCGAGCACGGAATACCGGGCTGAACTAAAGGTCTGCCCGTCGTCTGTATTTCCGTCACATAAATTTCCATGTTTCTTTTTTATGAGATACGAGCTCCACAGGCAAATCGCGCGACATTAAAACCACTGAGTCCGATTTAGAACCATATCTCTTTGTCTCTGACCAACGGTAGCCCTCGTCTCTTCGGATCCAAGTAGATGAGCACCAACCGAATCGAAAAGCGACGTCACAAACCCCTCCAGTTGCCAAAAGTCAATTGCTCCTTTTGCGAACGAGACGATGATCCTTCCATCGTTTGTACGATTATTGGGTTTTCTATCTCACCCAACTACACCCTTATGAGGATGAACTTTGGCTCCGAGTCAATCAGGTCTTGCAGTAGCACTTTAAACTACGACCTCGGAGAGGACGTACCAACTAGACAGAAGTGAACAATGAAATTCAAACATCGTGGAAAGATAAGGTATTACTTGTCAAAAGGGTTCTATTTATCTGCGCGATCATGAAACGGCCTAAAGAGCTACTGTGGTATAAGAAACTAAAAAGTAGCGTTACAACTGAGCCGGAATTCCTGAACTCCAACTGTTTTTGAGATCGCCCAAGATCTGAAATTTTCAAGTGAATTAAGCTTTTGTCGCCGCGAAAATGTCAGGCTCGAAATCACTCTGGTGGTTATATCAAAGCAACGATATCGAAAAAACCACATTACGCAAATAAAATATAACCCGGGAAATACTTTTGCAAGAGTATAGTTATTCAGTGTTGTTCAAATAGTACAGCAAGATTCTCGTTTATTTTGTCATGGATACGAGTCATATATACAGGTCATACAAAATTCACGTCACTGACCTCGATTCCAAATCATATTTTAGAGTATCCTAACCTGACAAAACTGCTCAGCTCTTGGATCCCAACGATGCAGTTTAGTTCAGTTCGGTTTCTGTAACCACTAACCTTGCACTAATGTGCAGGCGAGATGCAGCGGCGGAAGCCAAAAACTCTAAGCCAAATATTGGTCTGACTATAGCGCTGTTTGTTTTAGTCGAGTGCCCGTCAAAAACCAACGCGTTTTCATCACTATTTTAAATTAAGAGTTTCTGTTTAGAAGTTAGGTATCATACCCTCTGAAGTCATTTCAACGTAAAATTCAAATATCTATGGAAAACAAACTAAACCCCAAAACAGATACAAAAGGAAAGGACTTACCAAAGTCTGATTACAGGGCTCTGAGTGAGAGCGATGCAGTGAAACGCTGTCAGCTGGCGATAACTCTGTCCGTGATTGAGTGGTTTGAGTTCCCGAAAATGATAATTCAGCATTCGCAGTTCGCGTGGCTGAGTTGGGCGCTATTGTAATTGATTCCGTAACAAGGCATCGAGAACTCGGCTCGGTCGTGGTTAACCACTTCTTCATTCTGAGCGAATGTCGTGGTGTTATCTCCTCTGCAGGACCTGAAAGACACTCCTCAGACTGGATAAGTCTATTAAAAGTAGGAGTACGGACAGAACCGAAGTCGGTGTCCATTTCATCGCCAACATTTTGCCGAATAAGATAGTTTGGTCGCAGCAACCCAAGTCGATCATTCACTATGGAGCTGGCCACGGGACTAGTTAGGCTCTTTCCATCCGTCTGCAGTCTTGTGCCTTCTAGATCTGATGGCTCACTTCGGATTAGTGTGTTCTTATTTTTCCTGGGAGTCCAGCGAATCCCGTTCTCCGAAGATAACTCAGAACTTCCTTTACTGCTAAGGTCCGATAACAAAGTAGTTGGAATTCCCTGTGGTTGTGAGACATCCGGAACAGTGTCCATAGGATGCGAAACCGAACTAGATGACGTAAGTGTTCGTATCAACGAAGACAACTGAGAATAATCCAAACTTTTTGTGTTGTCGAAAGGATTGGATACCCTTGATGGAAGATTCTGTAAGCATTCCGGAGACTTGCTCGACAAGACGGCTGTAACCGAATGGAAAAGGACACGCCTCTATCACCGAATTAAACTAGCGGCCAGCTTGAAACAAAAAACCACCAATTAGAAGTTATATAAGTCAGAATTCTAGGAAGAAACCCACACAGACAACTGAAACGAAACGATGATATTTCAGACTCCTCTTCTAGTCCTAGCATGCATTATCGATAGGAATCAGGCGTGTTAATTAGTGCGCATACACTGCCCAAAAGTGCATACGTGCCACGCTTTTGAGTGCTAAATGCACAGAGCACATGCTACGTAATGCGCATACACATTAATGATATCACCTCGAATGTTGACTAAACATTAGTGGTCTAGACACAAAGCTCAGTAATTAAAATCTTTTGGAGGACTATCAGACTTATTTATATATGGAGACAGAGTAGGCTCCAAACTGAAGGTGTTATCCGGAGCGGTTGTAAATCCACTACCCATAAGGCTCAACCGCTAACATCTTTGAGGGTAGATATTATCTGTTCACATTCGACGCTTTCGAAGAATCACTGCAGGGTTCATGGATGCACTCGTCATCCAGGTGCACTGAAATGAGATTCAAGTGCCAAACTAATAAAGGAATATGTCGGTGTAAGGATGGATGGACAACAGAGTATCGAGTCTGATACGCGCCAATGACCGCGACCTAGTTGTGTGATTTAGGGGGAATCCTGCCTTACGCTTTGAAAACAGCAGTGGTTTAGAAAAAAACGAGGTGAACTTACCAGACCTGCAAACAGGACCGACTTGAAAGGGAGGCATTATCATTTAACCCTAAAAATCGGAAGCTGGTAGAAGCTCGGTGAACAGCTCCACTGGATATACGTATTCTCTGTGCACAGCCTATCAGGAAAGGGCACAAAAGCGGTTGCGTCAACGCACAATATTGAGTAACCAGATATTGGATACGCCCAGTCAGTTTGTGTTCCCCCAGTAAACGAAACTAAACGTAAGAAAATCGACTAATAAGGAAATGACATGAGCAGACATTGATTTTCTTAGGATCGCTCACTATTACAGTTGATGAGCATTTAATCTTTCCGCTGTTGTAACCATTAACCTTGCAAAGATGTGGGCTGATTTGGGCTGCGTTTTTAGAGGACCACTAAAAGCGAAAAAAGCGAGGAGCAGCGAATAAGAGAAATTAAGATAATGGGTGAAAGGACTGCGTGTGCGATGAAAAATGCCGGAAATAAATAAATACGCCTTGGATTGCTATTATTGGCTTAACAATCTTGGATTTTTAGCAAAAAATCGCTGGAAAATCTCGTGGATTCCTCGTTGATCTGTATAGACCGGTTTTGTTACTCTTTTGGGGCGTCGCAGACTGACTACCTTGGGTCACCAAAAACTGGCATACAATCCTCCTCGGAAAGCATAATGAATCCCAAAATAAAAGAGGTTCACCATATTAATAAACAGCCTAAGTGGCACGCTCGGGTTGCGGAAATTACTCATGTTAAATGTCAGCCATTTTACGGATTTCAACACGACAAATAAAGTTTCACGACGTTACAGAGAGTTTGAGATTAGAATGTAATTTAATTTAAAGATTTCAAATAGCATGTAGTTTACTGGGATTCAGTAAGCTAGTGATTCAAAGGGATCTAAACAATACTGCCTCTCAGGTTTTCCTCGCCAATCTTAACGGTTGAGCATCAAACCCACATACAAAACTGCTCCCAAAGGAATTTCGATTCCCGTTTATTTTGATTACATGCTTTCTTCATAGGCACATTGTCAAAACTTGGCTCTGTTCCAGATGACATTATCTTTACATCGTCCGCATATCCAGTTGTAGTTTTCAACCACGGAGACAAATAAAGACTGCAATTGAAGGCATAAATCAGCCTAAACGTCGGATAGCGCAAAGGAATTGTTAATGGAGGAAATCGGATCAGAATATGAAAGGGAGTTGACCCCCAAAGCTACTTATGATTAACCCCCATCCGGGATTTTCAGGGGACCGCATAGATTTGTTCAAGGATCTAAGAGCGGAAAAAAGGCAAGCAATGCAAATGCATTATCCTGAAAAGGAAGTTGACACCAAGCGAATACGGTGGAAGAGATTGGCAGGACGATCGACCGTAAAATGGAGTCATATCAGACAGAACAGGTTATGACGAAGCAAGCAGCTAAAATTAAGCTACTTGTTTGAGACGACGTTGGTATCGATCTGAGTCACGGGAGCCCAAAGACAAAGAGGTTAGTGCCTGAAAGCTGTACGGTAAAACAATCGGGGTAAACGCTCCGCTTTTCCAGAAACTGAAGAATAAAGTTAGGGATGCAAATGCTCACACGCGGTAGAGCGGTTGTGCGCGTGTATTCGATTGTAACCACTGATGCACGCAAAGCGTTGTCCAGATAGAGTGGAAGACTGGACAACAACTGTTGCAGTCTTGTTCCGCAACTCGTTTGACACGAACCTAAGGTGGGAGCGTCTAATGACTGTTTCGAGAGGGAAAGTATATAACCAGAGGTGCGCAATTTAAAAAGGCATTGACTGCAAGTCCACAGGCAGATACCTGTTCCAAACTAAGTCTACCGATTCTGATCACTGCATAACACGGAAGCGAAAAACAATAAAAAGTGAACGCAACGTTTTGGATTGCGGTAACTGGCGTAGTTTAAACAGCCGTAAACCCACCATCATTATTCACAGGGCAGTTTGAGCTGATTTTGGCAGTTCCACCTTCAATGACTTGCTAATTTTTTTTTCTTATACAGACGGCCAGTTACTTCTATCAAGTCTCTGTCCCTATGTATCAAACTTAGTTCAATCTTCCTTTATTCCCCGAACTGTGAGGCTTCAGAACAATCTGCTTTCTGCATTATCAACCACCTAAAGGGTCAACAAAATGAATCTTATTCGGATGTTAACCCAACGCATCCCCTTTTGACTACGAGGTTTATCTTTTTTTCGCAACCATTAGCGCTGCACCAACGTAATTGCTACCTTATGACGACTGTCCTTTTGGCTACAAATTACTTAACGTGCAATAAAAATACGTATTGCTAAAAAGATGGCTAGATAAACAAGCATCTACAGCGGCCTGCAGTTACTGAAGTTCACTGATAACATGTTACAATCACCATAGAAACTACACGTATGTATAAGACACTGAGTACAAACGAGGCATGCGTAGATAGAGGTGGGCCAGAATATTACCACTGTTGAGTCGGATAATGCCCAAATATTATTTGGAAAAACTCACCAGCTAACTTATCCAAGGCGTTCTGAAGTGCACATTCTGTGAAGATACTTTCTACTGCGTTATGAGATTCTTCATCGGGCCCTGGGGAGACTTGGTCCATCAGATTCATCGGAGGACAAGTATTCAAACTGGATGGAATACTCCGAGGACGGCGATCCACTGAATCTTCATCATCTGTGACAGTATAACCATCACGAGCGAACGATGGTACGCTGGGTGGAGCACTCAGCGGGACCAGGAGCTTTTTCATGTTGGTGTGGAAATCATCCGACGAAGAAGCCGTTCCGTCCAATGGGCAATCGATTACCAGTGGACTCGGCACAATCAAACCACTACCAGATGTCGCATTTCCCATCGCGCTAGTCTTCTTGATAGACGAGTTGGCGCCATTTGACGGAAGGTTGTTTTGCTCCGTCATCGTATAGGAAGTGAACACCGCACCCTTGTTAAGATCTTCTGAAGTTACCTGACCCCAGTCAAATTTCCGCTTTTTCATAGGCAATCTACAGGGGCTAATGGGCATGGATGCACGCCGATGCTGGTATTCAGGCGAATGTGGTTGACTAACCGACTTCTGTAAAACAAACGTACGTTCCACACATGAGTCGCTAGACATACGCCGCAATGTGGGCGTGGTCGAGGACAATCGGTTAGCAGACAAAGGACAGTTCGCACCAGTCGAAGCTAACGTTGACAAACTGTGCGACGATGACGACCTATGCACCTCTGTCAACTTGTTTACGGTGGCACGGGATGGAAAGTTACCAAGCCTCGGCATCTTAGGGCTGACATCATTTACTACAGCTGGTTTGACATTTTGATCCGTTCGCTTTGAGATAACTAAGGTGCGATTAATTTCAGGTGGAGATATGACAGGGCGCCCGTTGTACGGGAAAGACTGATTATTATGTAACCAACCGCTACTTGAAATCTTAACAGGCGTGGTATGTAATCGACCAGGAGAGTTCAACAGCGCCGTACGAAGACGACAATGAGACGAGGTGGGGCTTGACATTGAAACAGAAGGGACTGGCGGACGATCGCAGGTGAAAGCCGGGGAGTCAATGAAACGCTTGGATGCGGTGTCGTTTGATAGGATATGCAAGCCATGGTGACCAGTAAAACTGTCCTGGCTGGAATTATCTAGGCAGCTATCCTCGATTTCTGGATAAAGAGAAAAGAGTAGTGTGCGACTATTAAGAATATGTTGCACATAATTTTGAAAGGCTTTTGTCTGTGAAAACTATAAATTACCAGACCACAGAAGGAAGGACATTTGTTTTGTTGTGGATATATATATAAATATAGTGTAAAATAATCAGCCTTCCTTGTGTTTCTGATGAACAAAAAAACAAGGTAGTTTAAACTAGGACATAGCACTTCATGCCTGGTTGAGACTTTATGTAAACCAATGCAACTGCACGTTTCACGATCATGGTTCCCAATCCATCTTCCCTTGTGCAGTAAGCCTCAGAGGTTCCAGAGCAAACTTTCCCACTTGTGTTAGTACCAATGTAATAAATTAGTTGATTCTTGTATCTAAGGTCAACAGAATTGGGTAATGGCTATACGCGGGGAACAAGGCTGCATGCCACCCGACACGACTCCGTCTCCAGGCAGCGTATAGAATGACCGTCGCTTCTGGTGGCAGGCCTTGCATAAGATTATATTATTATCACGATTACACAACGGCTTGGGAACCAGCATGGTGCCAATGCAACAACACGCAACTGGAGTTTCACAGAAGGCAAGTATATAAGAGTGAAAAATAATAAACCACAACAAACTAATTGTCAGTGGTTTCACCGTACACATCTTGTGATTTTTTGATCGTTTGCGAATTATTTTAAGGGAGACGAGTTCTCTTCACAGACCATGCAGTATTCGCGCCACTGACCCATATTAGCGTCTCGAACCAACAACAGTCTCAATCTCTTGGACCCCAACAACGAAGGCGGGAAGCACCAACCAAGGCCAAAGCCGACGCTTACTTCTTCATACCTCTAAGGCAAGTCATAGCCCGACCGTCACGTCGCTTCCTCCAGTCTTGCCCACCACATGCAAAAAAGAGTATGAAAAGCTAGATGATAAGCAGCATACGCAATACGTGTCTAAGCCACCGAAGGCGATGTAGAGCAATTATCACAGTCAGAGGACGACTGTCCGAACCCAACACACGACCATGCACCTCGTCACTGAGCACCCGATGTTCCCACCAGACTTAAGCAATGCTTCGGAGGCATCGGTGGTCGAACACAGAAAGTCGCCGGGCATCCTCAACGCGGACAGGCCAGGTCTCGCAACCGTAAACATCAGTGTGAATTCTGGCATTGTACGCCCTTCCCTTGAGGAGACGCCATGTCGTGGCGGTGCCACAAGCGTCGTAAGTGGCGAAAACTGGTCATAAGCCCTAACCCGACCTGATGTATGATGGTACACCTCTTTGAGGACCGACACACTTCTCAAGTACTCCATCCCTCAACAAACAGTGCCATAATCTGGACCTACCAACAGAATCGAAGACTGCGATGAACGTATACCCTTGGAGAGTAAAACGCCGCTCTAACACCTGCAGAGGGTTGAAGATTTGATCGACGCATGCACGACCAGCGCGAAACCCAGCCTATCCGTCACGAGTTTGCCGTTCATGCGCGTTGTACAAACTGTGAAGAATGACGGATGAGAGCAGTTATTGAGATTAGGCTGATAGCTCTTACGGTTAGGGCAATCACTGCGCTAGCCCTTTTTGAAGGTGGAACCAACCAAGGAAGATGTGTTCGATGTCACAAAGTTATCCGTTTAGCGACAAACGGCTTATGAAATCGCGCTAGTGAAATGGTTCACGGCGACGATCAATAAAATATTCACATTAGAAAGCAGTCGGTTTCCCCAACTTCGACAGACAAACGCCTAGTGTTGCGAGATTAGCAATAAATGACTGGGTCTGGAAATGTGTCTACTTTTCTCACGTGACATCGACCAGCAGTCCACGTGACCCTAATTTGTTTCCGTCGAATCGAATCTCACATTCACCTATCGGCTCGCTCTCGCATGGCCGTGGTAGCGTGCACCCAATCAGAAAAAAACACTCAAACATTACGAATAGCAGAACTAGATCGATAAACGTCCAACCGACGCTCGATGCGGTCGGCGCGACACATCAGCGAAGAAACAGGCATATGGGCAACGGTGTGTTCATACGCTTTTACACGCACACACGCGCGCAAACGCATATTCACTAGGCGTAGCCGTCAGTCCGCACGTATGAAGACGAATACGGGCAGAGCGACTTGACTGTGTAGTCGCGACGCCTTTTTAGTCACGGCGGGCAGAGATCAGATTTGAACGTCTGCACTTCGGTCTCACTTCAATTCGACCAAATCAGGCGAAAATAGGTTACCAGCGTCATCCTATGCTTTGAATGAGCAATTAATGAACGTGAAGATCCAACGTGAACGTGGATAAGAGTAATTCCTTTAAGGGATTCCCGCTAAAATCATCGAAGAGAAACGAAAGCAGACAGTAAGGATATCGATAAGAGCGTTCGACTGCAATAAGCGATGGAGCCAGAGTTCGTGTCACGATTCAGCGTGCGGGGTTCAAATAAAACCGGTTCATTTTCTTTCTTGGTGAACAGCGAATGAATGAAGCCGTAATCTCGACCTAAGATGAAAACACCTTAGTTTTCCTTTGATTTTTGCTTGTATTACATCCTTCCTTTTGCATAACTCTTTGTACTTGCCCTATCCTTTGAGTAACTACTCACTCAAACCAATTGACACCTAGTGATGTCCACTTTTCTAAACTTCTGCCTCAGGAATAGCCGTGGCTTCCCTGCCACTACTGCCACATGTCTACCGTTTAATCAAGATAGGTCTCGGAAAACTGCCTTCCATTGCGATTTTTTGAATACGATGAACTAAAAGCTAATCTCACCAGACCACCCCGGTATTCTCCTACAGCTAGAGACAATGACAATTTCTAGACAGGCTTCATGCGTCTGCATCATACCTTTACCGAAAAGCTTCTGTTCGTTTCCCCTGTCACGCGGGTCATTATTGCAAATGACCTGTTGAGGCCTTGCGCGTTATGACAATCCAAGTTTCAAGGTCATGATTTCCGGACCCCCCCCCTAATCTGTGTAATGAGGGTTACTGATTGTGAAACATACCCTTTGCATTAGACCATTGGAATAAGTTTGCGGTAAAAAATAGTCGGCGTTTCTGTGTTACTGAAAGAAAAACAAAAGGAGTTAGCTACATGGAAGATACGCTGTAAGGAGGGAACTGTATAAAGAAGCATTCAAAGGAGAAATAGCTTGGCGATTCCGTTTTAGAGAGAAGACTGCAAACGGCGGAGGAAGTGGGCCGTGAAACGTCCTGTTTGGCAATCACTACCAGAAGAGCGTTCAGCGAGGCAGTCGTTCTGTGCTGGTGCGCAAAACGTTCCAACCACCTCAACCTATGTTGATTTAGTATAGTGAGAAAAGATTGGGAGATGGTCAACATTTAAGGGCAAAAACACTATACGAAGGGCTAGCAACGATGGTGGGGCCAAATGGTCTACCAGAAACTCGCTAGGCAAAATCTTAACTCGCTAATGAGCCCGTCCCAATTAACTTTCTGATGTTGTATGGGGAAACCAGGAGAAAACATGGAATTGCCCGTAGCCACAGCGTATTCATATTTTTGGAGATGCAGTTAGAATTGGGTGCGCGTTATTAGGTCATCCGAGTGTCGCGAATGAAGACTTAGCGTAACATGCAAATAACAGGTATTTAGAATGACTCGAATATTTAACCTAGGTTGTAATCACAGAAACACGTTCTCGTGTATTAAGGTTATGCGTGTAACACCACGAATCCCACCCTCACCAATATTTTATCTGACTAGTGCAATCCTTCCTAAAGTAAATTTTCCAAATATACAGTGATGTAATGGCATGAGTACGAGACACTGAAAACGAGCTTGTTCGCCAACTTGTGTTTAATCAATGTGCCCAGTGGGAAGTTTCAAAGAAATGCTAAATCATTAGATCAATGCGAGTCATTGTTCTACCCATTAAAGCCATTGAACCTACGCCTTTGGAAATAACCCAAGGAGGCTTAAAAACTGCGTTGTTAATTACCAGGGGCGGATGGCAGCGGTCTCAATAAGAGGAAACCCGATAGGAACCAAATAGAGCATTGAACTTAGGGGCCGTTTGGGTGACCTTCGGTAAACTGTCCTGTTGATGCTGTGACAACGAAAGTAAGGATCCACTAATGTCAACCTTCGTTGCTGCTTCGGTTTAGAGAACATACAAGTCAGTTTATAACCACCCATTGCATCTTGTCCAATGCATTCTTATGATTTTCTATGTGAAAACATCAGCAAGAATATACTTTGGAGGTAGAAATTTTACCAACACATCCGGACAATTCCGCTCGTGTCAATATTAGATTCTGGCTGAAATCCCTGTCCACGAAAATATACCGAATGAGTCGTATTCCTTTAGGGAGTTGATGAGAAGTCCTTCAGGTCTATACAGTTGGGATGTTTGAATCAAACGAGGAACGAAAATTTACACATCCTGATTTTTGCAGGGATTTTACTTTAACAGTTGGTTCATTTTCTGACAAACGCTTCATTTGGGTAATAAACACACGCCGATAGTCATATTAACTGAGTCAAATTAAAGATGTTCTAACTAGAGCGATAACGATATGGAAGACTTCTTATCATCACTTCAAAAGTTGAACCAAGGATCGGTTATCACATAGAAAAGAATGATGTCATGCCCCTCCAAGAGAAAGCGATTCCTCAGGTCTTACTCGCCAATAAGAATGAGAGATCACGGTGATCTTCAAGGTGAACTTTCTGCATTCCACCATCACCGGCCTAGATATCAGTGCTGGGAAATCCATTTTCTGTTCTCGAAAGAGCACTGAAAAAGCTTATATCTAATAGAAATTCGTATCTGAAATTCAATTACCTATAAGAAAAATACATAGACAAAGCCACTTTGGTGGATTTGACGTCTGAAAGGCTGGATAAAATGAAAAAGAATAGAGGCCAAGCGAACTACTGGTTATCGTGTGTGCACCACATAAGATATTCAGCTGTCAACAAAAACCGGTCTTTGACAGCATTAGACACAATTTTCGATCAATTCTCGCCGAATTTCAATGTCATCTAGAATCAGTCGTGCAAGATGGAGAGCTTTCGTGTTGGTGACCACAGACTAGACGAGAACAAAAGCGAGCTCGAATTAATCCATAATGAGTCCACAGGTGTGGACTATTAATGATCGACAAGTCTCGATTTATGCGCACCACCGATGGTCAATGGCAATCTGATTAATCTGAGTCTAACGCTGTGAAAGTGAAAGAACACGTTAGGTGAGCACATGCCACTTTTGTCAAAAGACTTTGATGGTCAGAAAAGATCTGCCGTCAGAACTAGGCGATGCGATCGGCTGGAACAGAAAATGGGCACTGATGTGCGGTTCTGTCTTCGCCAAGTAGTCAAGTTGGACGTTATAATCACTGGCAAAGATCATACCTTCCGTTGAACGCACACCTCGCAGTCATCAGGATGATCACCCGTAGAACTTTGGCAACCCTACTATCCAAAGAGACTCAGTGGTTCTGTTGTGTATTTGAACGGAAAACTTACATTATTCATCGTTGCACTGAAACTACCGGTTGTCCTTCGTGATTCGGAAGCCCTCTGGAGTTCGCGAAATACTATTGTCTCGCAAGAAGGAAACCGACTTCCGTTCCAGCGGCCGCTGCCTGGGAAAAATTTCCACACTTATATGGTCAATCCAAACAAAGACCGCTTGAATGTATGAAACTGTAACAGTTCCAAGTCTTTGGTAGCCTTCGGTGTTGCAGTAGTTGGTGAAGTGAAGGTTGGCTCAGCCCAACTGGCAAACAATTATCAACGAATCACAGTTGTGATTCTTCTGTGGACTCTTCGACAAACAGCTTCCATGCACACTCCTGATGCTACAGATTCGATTCTGGTGAGAAATATCAATCAATTCGGAGTGTACAATTATGTGGATGTTTGGACAAGAGAGCATCGGGTACGCATACCTGACGAACGACAATAACCGCGAAACCGGTCGTGTGCTCCCGGGCAAATTTTGTTTACGCATCCAGATACTACTTCCTGCTTCTATATATACATACCTATATTCTGGGGCATTCTGCCCTCGTTCCTAAGCTTGGCTCAGCCCAACTGACAAACAATTATCAACGAATCACAATTGTCATTCTTCTGTGGACTCTTCAACAAACAGCTTCCATGCACACTCCTGATGCTACAGATTCGATTCTGGTGAGAAATATCAATCAATTCGGAGTGTACAAGTATGTGGATGTTTGGACAAGAGCGCATCGGGTACGCATACCTGACGAGCGACAATAACCGCGAAACCGGTCGTGTTCTCCCGGCCAAATTTTGTTTACGCATCCAGATACTACTTCCTGCTTCTATATATACATACCTATATTCTGGGGCATTCTGCCCTCGTTCCTAAGCTTGGCTCAGCCCAACTGACAAACAATTATCAACGAATCACAATTGTCATTCTTCTGTGGACTCTTCGACAAACAGCTTCCATGCACACTCCTGATGCTACAGATTCGATTCTGGTGAGAAATATCAATCAATTCGGAGTGTACAAGTATGTGGATGTTTGGACAAGAGCGCATCGGGTACGCATACCTGACGAGCGACAATAACCGCGAAACCGGTCGTGTTCTCCCGGCCAAATTTTGTTTACGCATCCAGATACTACTTCCTGCTTCTATATATACATACCTATATTCTGGGGCATTCTGCCCTCGTTCCTAAGCTTGGCTCAGCCCAACTGACAAACAATTATCAACGAATCACAATTGTCATTCTTCTGTGGACTCTTCGACAAACAGCTTCCATGCACACTCCTGATGCTACAGATTCGATTCTGGTGAGAAATATCAATCAATTCGGAGTGTACAATTATGTGGATGTTTGGACAAGAGAGCATCGGGTACGCATACCTGACGAACGACAATAACCGCGAAACTGGTCGTGTGCTCCCGGGCAAATTTTGTTTACGCATCCAGATACTACTTCCTGCTTATACATATATATATGTATACATACATATATATATATATATATATATATATATATACATACATGTATATATATATCACGTTTACATATATATACCCTGAGTGAAAAACTATTTCCTACGGAGATTTTCTGTATATCTCAGCTGTTTTTGTATGGTGCAACTACGTGCAAAATGCCTAGATACGAAATCTCATGGTAATTGTTGTAACAACGAAATCTGACGAAAAATCGAACAAATCATCGTGTTCTTTTGTTTTCCTTTGGATCCATGTTCTGGGTTCGATAAAACCATTGAGTCAGAATGACAGCTACTCTGAATGGAATCTGATTTGCGCAACAATAAGGTCCTAGCTAGATGTTACTTGTGAAAGGCAGCGTGATGATAGTGAAAGAAAAGCGTTCACTGGCATCACCCACTGGTATCGACCGGTGGCTTTCTGTGGCCTGCGGAGACTGATTGGCTTTATTCTGGTTTAACGTTCTTTTAAATCGTTGTGAAATGGATCTTGCTCGCTTCCGTTCTCTTGCTGTTTTGTCTACACGGTTACCCCTGCGGCATCAGATCCAAACAAGTAAAGGCGTGAGTAGAAAAAATAATCCGCAATGTGATGTGTCATACATTCGAACCTTGTTCAGTGGAGCTAAAAACCCGCTGCAGTATGATAGGATTGAGGACACAAGAAAACTTCTCCAAGATTTTTCAGCGAAAAGGTTATCCAAGAAACTCCGTAAGAATGAACAAAGGAAAGGACTGAGGAATAATCAAGCAGAAGAATTACTCTACCGTAGATCCGAAAAAACCTCAGTACTGCTTCAGCCATGCGGTATAACAGTAACCAACAGACCGTCAAAAACCGTCAAAAAATAACCAATGCCAAACGCATGCACCGCGACAAACGTTAGATCGGACAAACTGGGAGAAAAATGCCTACCCACGTGTACTAGCACAAGCTGGCCACAAAACGCATTTAATTTTCACCTTTACCTGACCCCCAGAATTAAGGATCCACGTTCAGTGCAGTTGAATTTGACACACTGGGCCGAGTAAACACAAAGCATGGAAAGGAATTTCGGACGCTTGTCACTCTTAAAATGATTTAGCCAATACATATTGAATCGGATCATGTGCACGCCCATTGAAGGGCGAGCCATTCAGCTAAATGAAAAAGCCGGAGAACGAAACAGTGGGCGTACACCACATCGTAACGAATGCATGGAACCGATGACTGATTCATTAGTTCACACACCCTTCGGATGCAGCCAGATATCGTGGGTGCCCAGTACACTCCTCTTCCACAGATGCTAGTGAGCGTACAGTTGTGTACCCCGCGGGCCGCTGTGGTTGGTTTGGAATCAGTTTAACAAACTCCTAGTGATCACTAAAGGCCAGTGGAGGACGTCCAGCATTCGCCTTCGTCGTCACACTTTAATGGGAATATCTGCTTGGCGAGAAGGCGGCGCGCAGGACTTACTAAACAGAGGTTGTGAGAGGCCGGTCATTTCGAGCATTTTGTGAGATGTTCATAGCGAGCAACCGACTCGGAGCCTGAGACACCCAGTTTCGACCATGATGAGGCAATTATCGCTACAGACCAACGATTTGGCTCGCTAATAGCCCTCATGCATACAGCCAGACCTCTATATTACTCACTCGGTCACTTCATCTAATCCTAGCCATACTACGTAAACATCGGTTGTCAAAAACCTCCAACCGACGAACATCGCTCACACGCAAACTCCACGTCTCGCAACCGTACAACAGAACTGAACGCACTGCAGCACAGTACACACGACCTTTCAACTTCAGTGAAATATCAGGCCGACGCCACAAGTGCTTAAGTCTAGCGTAAGCTGCACCAGCCTTGGATATACGCACACTTACCTCCAATCCCGAGCTACCATCGTTGGACACGCAGCTACCAAGGTAGGTGAAACGGTCTAACATCGTCAGCTCCTCTTAATCCAGTATCAAGTTCGGCGCTGCTGTCGTCCAGTCCTGTAACAGCACTTTGCACTTTGAAGGTGCAGAGCACATGCCGAACCGAGCAACCGATCTCAACAGTCTATCTAGTGCGCGATGTGCATGGTCCGCAGACTCGAGCAGGCACACGACGTCGTCTGCGTAATCTAGGTCGCTTTGCTTACCTCCACTTCCCAGTTCGACTCCTACATTCTGGAGACCTTATAAGGCATCTTCCATCACCTCGCCCATGACGAAGTTGAATAAGAATGGAGAGATGGGACACCCTTGTCGAACGCCACTGGTCGTTTCGAATGAACTTGTTAGTTCACCGTATACCCTCACGCGACCATAGGTATGCGAGTACAATACTTCGCAACAGGTTCACGAACTTCAGTTGACAGTACCCGTCCGGTGGAGAGCACTGAATATGTCTGGTCGAATCCACGGAGTCCAGGAAACCTCTTCAGGTCGTAGAAAGACTACGCATCTAGGCGGCGCAAATAGATGTGGCGCGTTTCTACGTTAACTGCCGGAGAGTGGAATATCTGGGCCACACGCAATCCTCGACCTGGCCGAAAATCCGGCCTGGTTGTTTCGCGGATATTACTCTTCGCGAATCGGTGCCAAACGGCGCAGCCATTTTATAGGAGCTAACACGGCTTAGAACTATTCGGAATTGTAAAACTAATCACGATGATTGTTGCAGTCGCTCGTGTACCCTCTTGGAAGATGGGCCGCATACGATGAATCACTCCACGTTAACAGAATACGCTCCTCGTTCCAAATATCATGAAGCAGGAGATGAGTTGATTTCACACAGAAAACTTCTCCACCAATTTGAAGAGAATTGGGGAAGGTTCAGTCAGACCGGCTATTTTTTCCCCTCTTCAAAAGCGAATATTCGACTGCACTTCCATTTCCCGATTGGGGGATTCATGTGACACCCCCAAGATTTCACAGCTTCAGGCCGTCGGAACTAAATACGATAAGGTATGCAGTTAAACTGATCCTTTGGAAATGTCTCTGCCCAACGGTTCAGTCTTTCCTGTCTACCATGGATGAGCTCTCCACTTTTTATCGCACACGACTTCACTAACGAAGTTCACGCCCACCGCTTGTCGCGTATAAGCTTAACAGTTCTTTGACTGCAACCTGAGCGGATGCCACTTCCCATCTCTATCGGCTACCTTACCCACCAGCTTTCGCGGTTCATTTCCTAAGGCTTATGGTCAACTGACGCCTAAGCAACTTGCCGACGCATCTTATTGCTTTCCTTGCAGTTATGCAGCCGCGTTTTTGCTCCATTATGAATTAGCGGACGGCTTGAGAGATCCAGTGTTTGATGAATACATAGGTCTTGGGACCGCAGGCGAAAATTCGCTGCCGAATGCTCGCTGTTTAGTAGATTGATCCACTGATCGCTCTACATTGCCACTGGTCGCAGTTTCTTAGTTCCTCGGGACAGTTTTCCGCTCATAGCTGTTGCGAACAAGCCGAGTCACACAGTACGTTCGACAGCCCAATCGGATAATTGTGGCCTGCGTCGTGGCCATTCAGCTGCAGCAAAAATCGCATCAAAACTACGCAGTGGTCCGATTCGACGTACGTGGTCCAGTATGATCCTACAGTTCTGGACAGAACCGCGCCAACGGTAGCTAACTGCAATATGGTCAATTGACTTCAGACTACCTGTCGAATGGAAGTCTGCCATGTCGCTGTGCGATGCAAACTGTTTGTTCGGAAATTACAGTACTAGATAGGAATTAATGATATCTGCCATCAGAATTTGGAATCTTTCCCGTTGTTCTGTCCGCTGTGCATGGCAAGGGCGAAGCGCCCGCCTAAAACAGGACTCCGATGCACACTCCTTCTG
>LUCM01000101.1:127182-171078 GCA_008360955.1 Fasciolopsis buskii
GACCGCAAGGTAGCGGGGTACAGCTGAGTGGGCACCCATCTACTTGGATCAATTAGTCTTCCACTCGTTTTTCCGACTGAGCTGCTAACTCAGATCGACCTCCAACTTGGAGGACCAGGAGGCTACTTCGTCAGGCCTCTACCCATTGACCTTTCAGGCATGATTGGATCTTCGGCTTGAGATAAGCCATCCTGTATAGCTCGTTGGATCATGGAGGCACGCAAGCCGTCACACCACGTCAAGGTGTAGTCTCGTTGTGACAGCAAGGTTAGTGGTTGTACAAACTGAGGTTACTATTAGTCCAGCGACCAACATCAAATAAAGAATAGCAATGTCGGAAATGGAACTCTACCGTCAAGCAGGTGTTACGCCCAACAGGGATGTCAACGTTCTGGAGCAAAACTACCGCTCTGCTAATTGCTAGTTTACCTCTCTAGAATAGGTACTTTGATCTCAGTAATAGCCTCCATTTCCCGTTGTAGTTTCGTTGTGGCAGCAACCACACCGACGGAACTTTGTAGTAAGGCATTTTACACGACCATCAATATCCAGAAATGTCTGTTGTAGTCCATATGACGGTGCAGATACTACAAAAGTCTCTGGGGACGACAGTATCATCCCACCTGTCGTTGACTTGCAAACTATCCCAAAACGTTACGATAGACTTGGCGATAGCGACATGGTGATCTGGTATGTTTTACGCTTTATTGTGGTTGCTTTTAACCACGTCATTTGACACACCTCAGAGTTTCCTTCATAAGGTAAAACTATTTTAGACGGAATCGCCACCAACTACCATGAACTATTTCGCCTGAAATTATGCGCCCCTACTCCAACGAGTGAACATTGCTTACTTCTACTAAGACCTAAGATATACTTTCGGTTTGCCTTCTATTTATCCAAGCAAACAAACCAAATCGAAGTTTGCCTCCGTACTTTTTAAAACGACGATTTCAGTGTTCTTCAAAAGTCTCCTTCACATGCATCTTGTTTCTCTTTTGAACCCTTACTTAATGATAATGTTAGACTTTTCACGAAGAAGGTCAATGTGATCTTTGATATTTCCAGTTTTTTCGAAACGTTATTTGCCTCAGACGACCGTATCTCTTACCGCTGACCAAGGTTCCTAAGGAGACGAAAGAGG
Organism: Fasciolopsis buskii; assembly: GCA_008360955.1. Taxonomy (NCBI): domain Eukaryota; kingdom Metazoa; phylum Platyhelminthes; class Trematoda; order Plagiorchiida; family Fasciolidae; genus Fasciolopsis; species Fasciolopsis buskii. Next base: position 128,327 of record LUCM01000101.1, read on the forward strand.
GACATCTAAAAATGCCTCGACAATTCACGAGTGCGATACATCCTAATAAAAGCTGAATTCGAGTGTATTGACTTGACGTAGGCTAAACAACTCCTGGGTGATAATAACAGCAAATTCCTATGACAAGATATTCAACTGTCACGCGGGAAGAAAACGACATCTGCGAAATATGCTTCGGGCGCTGACGGTATTAATCACGCCTCCATATATCTCTCTAACTGTACAACAGTAAAAGCTGCGCAGGATGAGGATTTGGTGGTAACTCGTTTTCCATAGACGAGGTGTGTAAGCCTCCTGACATTGCTAAAATTACCACAGCAGTAGGTCCTAGCAGCTTTACTTCTTCTAAGGCATGGTGCTGTGGCTCTGAATGATGCAACCGCTTTTCTGTCTAGTAATTCGTTAGGTTTATCTCCCATAACATTGTTCTAAGCTCGAAATCGGGTAGTTGTGTTTCAGCCAAACAAAATTCCTGACGCTCTATTCCTGTTATTTGCCAGGAAGTGTCGGGAGTCCTCAGCAGCCAGCCGTGAGCTTTGGGTGTTACACGGCGACCAGGTTTGCTAGGAACTAGGTCGATATCCCATTTTAGCCACCATCTGTATATACGACATATTCCGAGCCCGTGAGGGAGAAGCGAGATTTTCTGCAAATACTACATCCATAGACATAATTGATGAGCCTATCGATGTGCTTTGGTATATTTGAGTCATGTGACTTCCAGCAGCTCTAGGATGAAGTTATTTCCATCATATATCCCAAGACGTCTTGCGGGTTTGATGTTGATAACCCACGTGTAAGCAACTCAGAGATATCACGCCAGAGTCACATCTCGGATAACGTTCAAATCCAGGCTGTGTATTCGTATGAACCATACTGTTTCACTGCTGTGATATCAATGTAAGCGACCAACGCAGCCCGCTTTCAATGACCCTGATGCAAGATCGACTGAATAAAAATTGTCCTGTTCAGGATCAAAAACACTTACTAAATCCTAATTAACGCAAAATATCTCGACTGTTAAATAAATAAACTTCAGCTCGTAAATAGAGGCGCAACTGCGGTTAGAATATTCGATAAACTGCTTCTATCGAACAAGTGAGATTACTAGCATGCACGAATGTAAACTAGGATAAATTCTAAGATCCTTCCAAACAAGGTTGAAATTTTCGCACTATATGACTTCATTTTCATGTTCAGATGAGTTTACCTTGACAACCAAGGTTATCCATGTTTAGTTGGTCTTAACTGCATTCTACAAACAGACAAAATAGGAGGAACCTGTAAATAATTTCATGTTACTTGCTGATATTTCTTTTTGCCTTGCAAACGCTAGAATCCCCAGAATAATGCCAAAGGCAATTTTGAAATGCATCACAATCGGCGATACCAGTACATACGTGCACACCGCTGCCTGCTCTGAGATCCTTGTTAAGCGGACATAGGTTTTCCTTGAAAATCAAACACATGGTGCATCATTACATTCACTCCCTTCGAATACCAGTGTCTCTCTGAGTTCCACACTTTCGCCTATCTACCTTTTGGGGATTTTTCAATCTGTCAAGTTTCATTTCCTCTTTGACTGCACCGAAAATGCCACCCTACGGCTTTTTATATTTGTGAAGCATGAGTGCTGTGGAAAAAGCATCTATGGTACACTGATAGTGGAAGGATCCGTATCGATGAGCGGAACCATGGAAGAGATTAACAGATGAGATGCAGTAACGAGTTTAATGACAATGAACTGCCATATGCCGCCAAATGTGGTAAAGAGGCAATGATTTGTAGTTTGGAGAAGCTAATATGGATTACCCCAACATCGTGTTACCTCAGCAAAAAACGTAGTTTATGGAATCCTAAACTTCAGCGGTCTACTGGGCTGAAGATTTTCCGTTAGCCTTTGTTGGAGAACATGTCAAGAAAGCCCAAAATAGTTATGCAGATCAGCCCGATGTACAAGTGTCGTGTTCCATCCAGCGTTTACTATCTTATCATTAACATTACTAATATGCTTTAACCAGATGGATAACTAACCGTAGGGACCGAAGGGTGAATTCAGATGACGATAAACGCAACAACCAACGAACTGAGCTCACTTACCGCTAGTGTTTGAGGAACCTTCTTGGTCTTCGTCCAGAGGATTTGAAGGATTCACATGGAGTCGTGAATCATGACCCAAACCAGATGCTGCTGTGAAAATACGATTGTGATTAGGTGAAATAAGCGGCCCAAAAGATGAAGATCTGCTTTTGTTTACTCGAGGTGTTTGGTCTATCCAAGGTTCGGCCACATTGCAGAGGGGCATCTCTGTGTCTGATTTTACAAAGTGATAGCCAGAAACAGACAAAGTGCGCTCAAGCCGTTCAATTGCTGTTGGATTCTAGATCAAAGGCAAATGAAAAAACAAGTGTAGAATGGAAAGAAAATAGTGCGTTTTGGAACGATGACTAACTGACGGATCAATAAGTGAGAAATGGCCAAAAGATTACCAAAGTGAGTTTTTATCAGGCAATCGAAACGGCGAGTCTATTTAATTCTCAATAGAAATAAAGTGTCTGCGCGATTAGTGTATCAATTAGTGCATCGAATATAGACAATTTTTCACGAGGCATTACGCTTCGCTGGATGCTCATTTGTCAAATTCTTCAACATTATGCTCACTGATTATATATATATTTTATATATATATATATATATATTTTATATATATATATATATAACATCATGCAACATATAATACGTAAATTTATATTCTAGTAGGGGAATGTGACGAAATCAGCTCTGGATTTGATTTCCTTCGGTGCTTTGCGTCTTTTTTTGATAGCGCGCAAAAGATACCAACTGTCATTGGTTAGAAAAGCCGAGGAATATAGCTCAGAATCAAACGCAGTGTTGCGAATACCATGGACCCAGCTGGCAGGATCGAAATCCCAATAACAAATGTTGAGCAAGTCTACATTCTCTTTCATGACATTTTTTACATGGTGTTATATTAACATCAAGGTAACTATACAGAGCCAAAGGACGCCTCGTTAGCAGAAAAGCCGAACACCGAGCCTCATCCACCATCGGTAGCCGAACGTTTTCGTCCCTAACTAAAGCAGTTTCCTACAAATTTCGCCCTACTAATTCTCATTTGATCTAATTCTTCTGGTGATTATGTCTCTGAAACGCACGAGACAGCTGAGATTTTTGCTCCAACTCCACTTTACCTAATTATTGTTAGTACTTGACTTTCTCCTCTTTCAATGTTCCACGTTTTATATCTCGTATTAGCACTAGGAAGATTCGCCAAGCGCTAGCTTCCCTGAACTTATTCGCACCACACGGTATGGACGGTGTCCCACCCATGGTCCTTAATATGTCTGACCCTGACTTGGCAACCTCTTTTATCTTCCTCTTTCTCTCTGCCTCAAACTCTCAACATTTCGGCCCTCAAATCCGATGATCCTTCCGACTCTAACAACTATCGCCCAACTTCCCTCATACATCTACTTCGAAAGTTTTTCAAACTGCCATCTCCGACCAACGAGGTTCATTTTTTGGACGCGAAGGACCGTTGAGCGACCATCAACATAGATTCCAATCGCACTGTTCAACCGATGATCTACTAGCTTTCGTCTTACACTCCTAGTCAGCTATACTCGATATCTATGGAGAAACACGTAGTCTCGCTAGATACCTCTAAAGCTTTCAACCGAGTTTGTCTGGAAAGTTATTTTGTGAAACTGCTTAGGTTCGGATTCTCCCGGTTGCCGTATTGTGAACATCAAGTTTCCTCAGTAAGCGAACCATCTCCGTTCGAGTCGATGAGGTCCTGTCCCAGCCATTTCCCGTAAATAACAGCGTTCCCCGAAATTCAGCGCTTACATCCAGTCTTTTCCTTTTAATCATTCGAGAACTCATATCCATTACCTCCAACCCAGTCCACTGTGTGACGGATAACTACAATCTCCACCTTTCCCTTTTTAATCGTAATGCTCGCTGTGCAAAGACCAGCATCGATCGTGACCGCTGCCGTCAGCGCATCCTTAACCGCACTCTTGAGTGCATCTCTTCTTCAAAAACTGCTCGTCTAGTGCTTCCTAAACATTTACGTTCAATTCCATTGGGACAGTTTGCTCTCCCCATTGCTGTTCTTTGATTCGTTCGATTCAGCGCCTTTCCTCAGCTTACCCATTGGTTCATCACTACATTGGTCTTCCTATCTGAGCTTGTGTTTCGTGCTGAGCGCAAACCTTGGATTTCTGCTACGTGACAAGCAATTCTTTCAATTCAGCTCTTCTTTTTTGCATACTGCTCCACTCCGCATTGCACTGGAATACTGCAGTCATGTGTGGAGTGGAGCTTCGTCCAGTTTTCTTCCGATTTTTGATTGGGTTCAATGAAGGGTCATCTGGCTGGTCGACGACCGTGCCTTAACGCCTGCTTTGCAGTCACCAGTCCATTATTAGGCAGTTGCTCTGCTATCTCCTTTCAAGCGATAATATTGTTTTTCGTCCTTCGGAGCTTGGCCAAGCAGTTCTTCTTCATGTGATGTTTTCCGACATTCTCACACACAGACAGCTAGTCATCTTTACGAAGTCTCCGTTACTAGGTGTTTTACTTCGTTCTCTCAATCTTCATTCCCTCCCTCCGGACTTTTGTATTCCCACCCAATTGCAATCTTCTATTCAAGAACAGGATTAGTCGACTGACTCTTATGAGGATTTTCCTCTGCCCCCCCCCACTAAAGTGTCTTTTCATCATGGTTACTGTTTAGGCAGTACTTCGTGTTATGCGTAATGACAAAATTCAACTCCCGTTCTCGGAGATTTTGTATTCCGAGATAGTCTGTTCTGCATTCAGATAATCGTTTGTTGTCACCCGTCAATATCGCTTTTTGCTGAGCGTGTAGCTTCGTGGTGTAGATTATGGTAGTCGGATGAATTGTGCACTCTCGCGTCCCTAGCCTAAGCGTACCAGTTAAGAGTTTTCATAGATATCCGATCCCTTCTGTCCCATTCGGGTTTGTTTAGCTATTAGAGGGGTGCGCTGGTGATGGATACAGCCCATCTAGACTGCCATCTTCGTCGATCTCAGCCAGTTTAAACGTGGTAGCACTTGGCGGGGTTTTTGAGGTTGTCTGGAGTTTCTAGCTTGGACACGTCAACTCTGCAATGCGGTTGGATGTTCTGTCTTGTTGAAAGGTGAAGTTTGAGGCTATCCCGTGCTACTGTGTGGCTCTAGCGCTTGATGTTTCCTGTCACGCCATCACGGTATGCCCGGCAGTCTTCGATCGACGGTGACCAGCGAGAATGCAACAAGATATAGTCGATCTGATACACATCATCAGTGTTTGGCTCATCCTGTAGAGTGAAGGCATAGACTGCAATGACAGTCACCTTGAAAGGAATGCTCCTGAACCGTGCCAATGCAATTCTTGAAGAAACTGATTCCTAAGAGATCAGGATGCCGTGAGCTCGACTGTTTGTTTTAATTGCAGCACCGTGAAGTTCCGAGTTGTCTTTTGGCCCACTATGATAAATCTGATAGGAGGCCTTCGTTTTGGGTACTAAAGTACACCGGCTACCGGGGTTGGGTAGACACACTTCGGATAGATAAGCAACGCCGATCCCGTAATCGTAGAACTTATACATGGAAATGTCTTGGCTACCTGTATCTAGAGGTGTTCTCCCGTTCCAGCATGTACGCAGGACTTGGTGTTTAGGTTTACATTCCCAGTTCGTATCTGGGCCACCGCAGCCGCTGGGGGTATACAAGGGTCATCGCTTACCGAGGACCCCGTAACATAATGAGAGCAAACCAGAGACAAAATCTATAAAGATAATTGAGCTTTTGGCCGAGGTGGCACCTCTAGCCAGTGCACAACTAAGTGCGACCCGCCGGGCAACAGGACGATCAAATGTTGATAACCGGTTGCCAACCGAACGGCTCACGTGCCTTTTAGTGATGATCGACCAATCCGAGACGCTGAATGCATCCGATGTGCACGGTTGCCGATGGCTCACCAAGAGCTCATTCGCTATTTGAAAGAACTGACGGCAACCACCGGGTGCAAACAACCCTGTTCACCGAATGAATTACCCTGGTAGCAGTTGGATCCAACGGATCTCATCAACCTCCCCGAGAGTATTCGTCTTCGCATGCTGGAAGCTGCCTCATCAAGGTTTTTAGTCATGGCTACCCTCAGCCTGGTCGAGCGGTGTGCCGGGGTGTGGCCCCTGATGCATACCCCAGCTTCATGGAGCCAAAGGTGAGGGTTGAGTGGATAAAGAAGACCACAGGAATGGAAGATACTCCATGACAGTCTACCAAATCAGAGGCGCCATTCCCCTGATTTGCCTATGCACCCCTATAAAGCTACTAACTGTCTGCACTGCTTATATTTTTGAGATATGTCCATCAATTCATGGAAAGGACCTTGATCATGAAGAATCTTGTTTGGTCAAGCTAAAGCGCGGACTGCTGCGGAAATCATTTCAAGTTTAGATCTGTATACCGGATATATGGAGGACATTCATCACTCGGGATTCTACGAGACCTCAATGAATTTCTGCGCAGGTTTTGCGCTGCACATCCAACTGCCAAATTCATGTTAAGTTGGAAAAATCCCGGAACGAGAGATTGTGATTGGGAGCGTGCGTGCTCCACATCCAAGCAGTTCTGAGAAAAGAGGAGTGATAGAGATAGGTGCGAAGCTTTTAGATAAGAGCTTGGTAAGGAAGGCTTGAAGTTTGAAAACGTGATATGCGGATGAAGGTCAAAGGAATATGAGCCGATGAGGCAAACTCCAAAGATCGAAAACCGAAGTAGTAGTGACAGGAAATGGGTAGTGAAGTAACCACCTAACGATAAGCTGGTGATTGTAAACTGGATTTTAAACGCAGGTCATTGAAGAGCCACATGGCCTTGGGTTGAACCCCAACAAGTGAAAGAGAAGTGAACGAGACCCTACTCCCATATGTGATCGCAGTATATTAGTGCTAGGCGGACCTGAGCTTTGCACATTGGGAGACATAGGAATATAAACACACCTGTGGCGAACTGAACCAACTGTGCGCACAGCACGAGAACCTAGCTGAGACCTGAAAGGAGACAGGCATAAGAAAGCTACAGATAGTCCAGGAAGAGAGAATCTGCTGAGTGTTGATCCGCTGAATCAAAGCCCAGGCGAGCAGTGAGGGATTGATATTTGCATGTCACACAGAATGTTAAACGGAGTAATGAAGAGTGGTGCCGTCGTCAAAGGACTGAGCCGGATTGGATATATTGGGTAGATTTAAATAGATAAAGAAAGAGTATGTGCGAGTACGGAATCCTGGGAAATCCCAGCATTCATGGAGAGCAGATGAGGTAGGATGCCACCGACGCGGACCGCGGTGGTCCGCTTGTACGAAGAAACTTGGCGTTCACATTACAAGCGCTAGGGAGAAACCGGTAGTGGTTAGCTTAATCAGCAGGCATTGGCACGAAAATTTATCGAAGGCCTTGGAAATATCAAATGAGACCACGTGTATTTCTCCCTGAGGCTTGTCCCCCTATGCCTCAGCCGACACTAGGGAACTGCACCTTGACTTCTTGGGACGGCTTGCCCGCCTCCATGATACAGCGAGCTGTACAGGATTGCTTATCTCAAGCTGAGGATCCAATCATACGTGCACGGTCAATGGGTAAAGGCCTGACGAAGCAGTCTCCTGGTCCTCCAAGTCAATGTGCGCACTCTTATGCAAATCGGCCAACAGGCTTGTTTGGCTCTGACAGTGGACTCACTTTCGATTGATGCCTGCTGTGTGAGTGAAACACGAATTCAGGATTCGAGTAGAGTAATTCAACTAAATGCCTCTAGTGCCTCGTCAAGACATTTCCTTCGCACTTCAGGAGACGAAGCAGCCCAAGCTGCGGGTCAACGCGGTGTAGGAATAACATTGAGTGAGAAGACTGAAGCAACCCTTCTAGACTGGATCCCAGTCAACAGTCGCTTGTGTGCCATGAGACTGCAGGGGTCAGTCGGCGTCCGGAAGGATAGTGGTGTGAAGCGTAGTCTATTTGTTATCTCGGCATACGCTCCAACGTACTGCAGCACTGACATGGAGAAAGACGAGTTTTACGATGACCTCGTCACCCTTGTTCGGAAGACCAAACGCCATGACATTGTAGTGGTAGCAAGTAATTTTATTGCACAAGTTGAAACATTTAGTGCATCGGAGTCCTGTTTAGGTGAGCGGTGCACCTTGCCTGCTCAGCGAAAGAAAGAATTCTTCAATTCTGTGCGGACAATAATTTATTCCTGGCTAATACGAATTTCCGACACAGTTTGCATCGCACAGCGACATGGCACTCCTATTCGACAAGTAGTCTGAATCAGATTGACCATATTGCAGTAAGCTACTGCTGGCGCGATTCTGTCGAGAAATGGGGATCGTACTGAACCACGTGCGTTGAATCGAACCATGCGTTAGGCTTGACGCGATTTTTGCTACAGCTCAACGGCCATAGACTTATAGACTCACAAGCCTGATTGGTCATTGAACATGTCTGATTCGGCTGTTTGCAACAGCTATAAGCAGAAACTATCCGAGGAACTAGGAAGTTCGACGATCAGTGGGATCAAATCAAGCAGGCCATGCATTTGGCAGCAGATTTCGCCTGTAGTCTGACTACATCTCGCAGGGGTTGCTGAGCCTAATGGAGCAAAAACGTCAGCTTTCCAACCGCAAGGAGATCGACAGCTACAGCACCAACTGACGATAAGCCTTTAGAATGACCGTGTAAGCTGTTGGGTTAAGGTAGATGAAGAGATGGAAGTAGTGGTAGAGTCAGGTAACAGTCAAACACTGCTCAAGTTTATGCGATACCGGTAGGGGATGAAATTCGGTTAATGAAGTCGTGCGCAGTAGAAATGGAGGTCATCCATGGCAGACAACAAAACCTGGACCGTTGGGTTGAATGTTCCAAGGATCAGCTTAGCTGGCCGCAAGCTAATGTATTTAGGCCGACGTCTGCAGAGGCGGATCTTTTGGATTTGTCTGTTGACTCTCCAACGGAATTGGAAGTAGAGTGGAATATTCGACCTCTTAAGAGGGGAAAAGAAGCCGGTCCTGACGAACTTCCCCTAGTTCTTTTCAAACTGGGTGGAGAAGCCATGATAAAATCACTAATTTCCTTGCCTCATGATATTTGGGACGAGGGACGTGTTCCGTTATCGCGAGGTGATTGTACTCAACTTCAAGAAGTACACACGAGGTGACTGTGGCAATCATCGTGCGATTAGTTTAATCCCGACAATTGCTAACGTCTTAGCTTCGACAATGCTGCACCGTCTGACACCGGTTCACAAGAGTAATATCCGCGAACAACCGGCCGGATTTCGGCGATTTCGAGGTTGTATTGACCAGATATTTACTCTTCGCCAGGTACTGGAAACACGCCACACACTACCGCCTACGATCGTAGTCTTTCTTGACGTGAAAGGTGCGTTCAACTAAGTGGATCGGACAGCACTATTCAGTTCTCCGCCGGAAGGGCAAGCCAGCGACGCTCATGAACCTGTTGCGAGCATTGTACTTGCAATACTGAAGGTCGCGTTACAGTAAGAGGTGATTCACCAAGACCATTCGAAACCTCTAGCGGTGTTCGCCAAGGGTGCTCCATCTATTCATTCTTGTTCAAATTCGTCATAGACGAACGAAGAGAGCTGTGGGTCTCCAGGATGTTGGGGTCGAAATGGAAAATGATGAGAAGCCGTGATCTAGATTACGCAGACGACTTCGTGCGCCTGTTCGAGTCCGCGGACCATGCACAACGTGCACTAGATAGACTCTCGAGTTCTGTAGATCGTTTCGGCACGTGCTTTGCACCCTGAAAGTTTAAAGTGCTGTTATAGGAGTGCACGACAATAGTCCCGAATTTGTTAGTGGATGGAGAGGAACTAACTATTGTGGACCGTTTCACTTGCCTTAGTGGCTGCGTGTCGAACGATGGTAGCTCGGCAATAGAGGTAAACACGCACATAAGGCCCGAGCGGCTTACCCTGGACTGAAGCACTCGTGGTGTCGGTCTGATATTTCACTGAAGTTGAAAGGTCGTGTGTACTGTGCTGCAGTGCGTTCAGTTCTGTTGTACGGTTGCGAGACATGGAGTATGCGTGTCGGAGATGATCGTCCCTTGGAGATTTCCGATCACCGATGTCTACGTAGTATGGCTAGGATTGGATGGAGTGACTGGGTCAGTATTGTTTGAGGTCAGGAACCTAGTACTAGTTGCCGGTTCTGAGAATACTTCATCTCAGCGTATGAAGCTTAGTAGACTAGGCTGGTTGGGTCACATGTTGCGTATGGCGAAAACTCGTTTACCACACGATGCCCAATGTTGCGTCCCTCCCACGGATTGGAAAAAGCCATATGGAAGCCAGCAGATGACGTGGCAACGTGGGATTAGAAAATGCACAGAGGACTTAGGCAAAGTAATTGTCTCACATCGTCGTGGTTGGGGCCCGAAGGACCCGTCAACCAGTTGGCTGAAGACATCTGAGGGATATGGCAGTGAGCCGTGAACAGTGGCGATTGTGTTGTCATTTTCCATCGAATCAGAATGATTGAAAGAGAGCGTACGTACAGTTTGACTGTGTTCCGCGTGTCGGCTGCTGCAGTAGTTTAATCTTTTCTCATCTGTGTAGGTCCACACCTTGTTCCCCTTGAAAACATGTAACTCTGGGGAAAAGGCAGCGGTCAGTGAGGCTTGTCTTGCTGTTTAACGCTGAACGATAGTGATAGTGATGATGACAGCTCTTCAAGGCTAGCAAGAACCTGTCCCAATGCTCATGCTTTGTGGTGGTCAGCAAGAAATAGTTAGCTTTAATCATCTGAGGAGACTAATTATAAACGCCGGAGATGTTCGGGGTGAGATCGTATCACAAACTGCAAAAGCCAGAGTAGCTTTCGTGAACCTGTGGCACGTGGCGCGGCTTTATTTCGAGTGAAGGGTATGCAGTGCCGCAGTTCGTGACGCTCTGCTTTATGGTTGCGAGACCTGGCCTTTTCGCGTTCAGAATGCCCAGGAACTTTGCGGATTCGACCACCGGTATTTCCGAAGCATTGTGAGCAACGATGAAGTGTGTCGTCCTATATTCGGTGCAAACAATCGTACTGCGTATGCTCTCCCATTACCTACCTTTTCGTGCTGTTTTTTGCACGTACTGGGCAAAGCTGGAGGAAGCGAGCCGGCGATCATGCTATGACGTGGTTTGGAAGTATGGAGAAATTAGCTTTGGGTTTGATATTGGCTGGGGCTTCTTGCTTTTCTAGTTGAAGCCCAAGTGATAAAGATTATCGATGGTCGGAGACTGAGTGACGGCACAGAAGAGAAGTCATTGACGCGAATGCTGTTATGGCGGTCTTTAAAAATCGTGCCTCGGGAAAAGTACCGGAGACAGCGCAAAAAAGCAAACGGTGTAAAATGAAAACACTGAAAACATTATTTTATTCTATTGTTGCCGTTTCACTTGCGACCCAGTTTACGTGTTACTCCGTTGGCACCGTGAGTGTCTTCAAGCCAATTATATATATATATATATATATATATATATATATATATTATATATACATTATATATACACATACATACATGTACATATATATAAATATATTAAGCCAAAATCTCAGACCTTAGTGGCATGCTAAGATTAGGCTATCCATTGCTGTCACATGCCGTTTCGTTAATCCAAATTCGTCACTCACGAAAGTCACGCATAACCTTAAAGTCTCATTGTTGTCAGACGCAGTTGCTATTTCCATTTTGAACAATTTGACCCATAGTTCTTGTGAAAACCCGAATAATTAACCCTTGCTGATGTCGTCGTGGCTTGTTCATTCTCTTACAATGCCCAAACTAGTGTTCCTGTCCCAATAGACTTAGTGTGCTCTGGAGAATTCAGTATCTTTGGCGGGCCCTAGGATTGGGGTCGAAATCTGCTACAAAGTGCACCCACCCGTCTGATATGGTCCGTGTTCATCTAAATCACTGTTCAGGTGAATTATTAATTCACTTGAGGGTTTTGCTCGTAACCGGTGCGAACATATAGTCGCCCTTTCAGATTCGCTTTTTTACTCTTTAAGTGGTTATCGAAGTGGCCTTATCTTCGTGTGAGTTTAGTCCTAAGAAAATTTGCCTGACTCAAAATGTACGCACTGTGCTGTACACCTGAGCAAAGATCCGAGTACGAAGCACGTATTTCTGGATCTAGTATGTCCTTTAGTATGTCCTTTTCGCATTCAAGGTGCATCTCACATGACGGCGGCTACGGGTTGAGTTATCGTCGCTTACGCAAAAACCGGTTAGCGTTGACCGATTTGACGCATCTATGGTGTCGATGTGACACTGATTTATCGATCAGAGGTCGACTTTGCACAACAGTCAAGTCGACCCCTAAAGTGGCTGGATTCTGTGAACGAGATAGTATGAGCAGTGATATTGTCTCAGTATTAGACTGGGCCATAACTTAACGCAGGAAAACGACACCTGCTTTCAAAAAAGCGCAGAGTGCATTACGGTTGCACACGAGGACAGCCTTTTTACAATAAATACAGTAAGCAAACTAAAGAACATTGGAATCCAAGTTACGCCGGATTTTCAGTGGTCTGACCAGTGTGTTTTGGCTGCAAAGAAAGCCAGGGGAGAGACTCTAGACTGAGGTCAGCACTGTTGTGTCGAAATGCGAAGAGTTTCGTTTCTCCGTATGAGGCTTTTGTTGAGCCTCATTTGGAGTACTGCGCTCAGGTTTGGTTGTCTCATTCCAAAAAGATAAGGACTGCTTGGAGAAGATGCAACGACTAACCACACATGACTGAAGGTCAAGCAGAAGACATATGATGAGACTGGCTGGCTTGGGCTTGTTCTCATTGAAACGCCGAATAGCTTGCGGGGATTTAATTGAGATGTTCAAGGTGGTTAGAGATCGAAGTGGAATTCGTCCCGAGACCCTTTCCACGAAAACCTCGACTCCGGAACCAGGGAGAATGGATATAAAGTGACAAAGCATCACCCTCGTGTAGCATCTAGAACGTAACTCTTCAGTAATAGAGTGGTAAATGGATGGTATAAGTTGTCTGGGGGACGCATGTAGGCAAGTAGGATGAGGTGAGTTAGTACGTCTGTATTCAAGGGGTACACACATTACCCTTGATATTGCACACCCGTTTTAGAACACTCGCAGAGTAATCGTTCTCTCGTCGTAAGGGTGAGATGAGTTTTTCTTTCTTTACGACTCCTTCGCAGCGGAAACGGGGTCGCTGGAACGCCAAGGATATTGCGAAAAACATAACACCTGCACAATTGGATGCGGATTTCTGTGCATGCCACCGGAGGAACTCTGGACACTCGTTTGGCCTTTGGGGTCACTTCTGTTCTCTGCCAACTGAACTGAACTGTATTTGTATTCAAGAAAGTAAGACGAAACTGTTGTATTAATCGTCATGGGGCCATTTTAATCCCGTTAGTTATCAATATTGCTGCATCGGCTGGCACCTGGTTCCGAGAGTAACGTCGGCAAACAGTCGGCTTGATTTTGCCGAGATCGAGGTTCAGCAACCGGATCGTTAGCCCTCATCAATCAACTGAAACAGCCCACAGGAATATACACAACGTTGCCCGACAACAGCGGTCTTCAAAGGCGCCTCGACTAGTTGACGGAACGGTGCTATCCGATGCCTGTTCTCGGACGAGTATGTACAAAGAGTTCGTCTATTTGTGGAGATCGTACTGGCATACTGCTGGTCGCTTATGGGTATGAGGTGAACGACCGAACTCGTTCAAAACGGCCGACTGTGTATGAGAAGCGTGCTCCGTCCCACCATTTTGGTTTGCTGTCGAGTGAAAAGGATGTGGACGGGGAACTGGCTGCACCGACTACCTGGTCCGCAGTTATGAAACGTGCACCGGACAGATTAGCGGGAGCTGTTTCTCCATTTGGCATATGCTTTACATCTTTAGGAATATAACGTTGTTGTAAAGATGTAAAGTTGTTGTAAACTGGGCGCCATTGACCTTGAGGTTGGTGCCAGATGAGGAACCAACAACTGTCGACTGTCTCATTTGCATGTGCTGCGTGGAGAAGAATGACACCACAGTAGTGAATTTGAACATCCATATGTACAAGGTGTGAGCGGTGTAAGCCGCACTGAAGCATTCAGCGGTGACCTGATAGTCGGCTGGTGATAGGTCGTACTTACTGTGCTCCGGTGCGTTACGTACTGTTGCATGGTTGGTAGACTTGGAATTCGCGTGCTAGAAATGTTTGTCTCGAGATTTTCGATCATCGAGATTTGCGTAGCATAGTATCATTGAGATGGAATAATGACATGAGCAATGCTTTAGTCAGAGATTGGTTGGGGTGGGTGTCAACCTGTGGATACCACTCGAAATGTCCCAAGTGACTACGCGCCTCAAATATGCTCTGCTGAAGAAGTCCTACGTAATGCCTTTTCGTGGCGGAGTTGTTGGCAGAATGCGAGGACGAAAGAGCATACCCGATACTTACTACCGGATTGATTAATCTTTGGTAATACGCCTGCGAGATGGTTAAACCTTGATTCCAAACCAATTATGAGGCGTACAAAGCATATGGCACTGTGGCCACCAGCGTCTGTGGCGGAGGAATGGGATCGGCACCCAGGGTGGTTGGCCGCAGCCCTATGAAGTGAGCCGCCAGTCAGCGGCTCCCAGGGGATTACAAGACCCAAAGATCGTTCCAGTGCTTTGTAGGTTAGACCATTTGGTCAGAGGACCGCAGCAGGTCTCCGTACGTCAACCTGTTACTTCGGTTTAACAGCCGAGTAGTGTAACTTCCACTGGCGAACTATGGATCCCGACGAATGAATGATATGGAGGTGGAGGATGAGACATATGCTGTGACTTCTACATATCTTTCATCTTTTACTTCCCTTATCAATGAAATAACGACGCATATCATTTTTCAGGAAGGGGGCCGCGGCCAACAGAGGTGCCAAGTGGAGAAGCTGACCGGTGGTGGTGGGGTTCGAATCCGCGACCTTCACGTGCAAATGCCACGACCTTATCCGCTTGGCCACCGCCATCCCCATAAGTGCGATGGCCCTAGATCACTTGACGGATCAGTATAACAAATATATATGAGGATCAACAGATGGTAGCACATGGGGTGAAAAAACCTACAGCGAAATACGATAGTACCTTATTTCTTCGGGCAGTGCCGAAAAGAACACCCAACTAGCTGGTGAAAATGAAGGATGGGTTGGTGAACTGCGGGCAGTGGTGATCGCGCCACTTTCCCTATTATCATGATCACCATCGTTTAGCGATAAACAACAAAGAAAGCCCCACTGACCGCTGCCTTTTCCCCAAGGTTACGTTTCTATAAAGAGTGAAAATTCAAGGGGAATAGGGACCCACACTGTCCTCGAATAAAAACGACCAAAAGGTCATCTTGTATGACTAAATGACCACTCTATATATTGTCAATATTTAAGTGCTCCCTTCTCAACTTTGCAGTTTAATCCTTCCTACTGCAGCATGCAACACAGAAAGACAGTGAGCAATGTTTGTTTCACCGTTTAATGGTGTGCGATGTTCATACTGATAAAGCCAGTCCTGTCCGCACTTTCCATTTTGAAGTTGAAACGCCTCCCAAACAAGGCCATGTTGCTGTTCGAGAAGTAGAAACACATTAACAACTCATATCGAACAAAAACACCCCCTGCACTACCTAAATCAAGCAAGTAAAAGCCCAAACAAAGATCACTCATTGTTTCGCATGTGGACGAAGGTACTCCTGCAATCACCTTGATTACAATGAAGTAATCGTCGCTAACGTGAACGTTTACGCAGCACAGTCAAGATGCCTAAAATATTTGGTTTGGCTATACATCAACTTGGATCTGCAACGTGGGAGGACCACCTCCAAGCTGACTGATTTTTGCCCCTCGGTATGCGATCCTTCGTGTCGACAAACACAAAACTCACATGTGGATACATGGATCCGAAGCACGGATGAGGAAACATCCCGACGAACCGCCCGACGGGAGGAATAAACCACACGAAGACTACTTGACTAAAGCGTGCGAGGACATCACCAATGGACTGGCGAATGTTCATTGTATGGAACTTCCTCAAATTAATATGCATACACTGACCGCTTGGACAGATTTCACTGGATAGAATAGCGATTAAGATCTTAGGGAGCAACTCGCAGCCATGCACCAACATAATGCTACTTAATAGTCTGGGATTGCTTGCGTAAGTGTGGATGTTCTGGAAAACGTCCAGTAGCACTGGGAGCGATTATTGTATTAAACATCTACAAGACACCCACGAAGTCAGCCCGTCAATTATGACGACCCACCCTCAGTGAAGACATCTCAGGAACCGAGCTGTTCTCAAAAACAACTTGAACCCACTAAACAACGGACACCAAAGGCCCAAGCAACACTTATGGAACATGCCTCAAAGACGGTAGTTGTGCTTAGGGTTTTTGGAACAACTGCCTTTTTAAGATAACTGAAATCTGAGAAAAAGTACCGATGTGATTTCGAAGCTGGTTAGTAGGGCCATACACACGGGGACCAAGAAAGCGCTCCCCCTTAAGGTTCAAAGTATTAACTACCAACGCTACAAAGCCACGTATTTCAACAGCCTCTAGTGTTTCTTCCAATGGAGCCGATCAGCTCTAGACGACGACACTTCCTGACCCAAATAATGTCACTCAAGAATACATACGCCAATGGGTCGAGAGAGCACCCAAGCGTGAGATGTTTCCAGATACGTGGAAATTGCCCCCTAAGGCAAACACTTACACTGCGGAAGGCTGACATGCCGTAATTTGAAAGCTGGAGCAGCCTGACAAAAGTACACGGCAAGAATTGGCATAAATACGACCAAGCACCACAATAAAATTGAGAACAAAAAGTTTTAGTGGGGAGTGCTTTTGGCCCTGCGTGAACATGTGTAAGGCTTCCAACGAAGGAACAAGAACTGCCCCTACGGTTGGGAACATAGCATATAGGTGCCGATCTACAAGTTAGGATTCGCCACGTGTTCTAGTCACTTAAAGATTAAGCAGGGTGCCGAAATATCTTATTTCAAACTTCAAGGTAATACAAGATTCTTCAATCTCAGCTTACCTTCGCCCATAAATCCGACGGGTTCTTGTCCGCCTTCATTCTCAACATTTCTTGATGAGAGGGGTGTACAAGGACACTAGAGAAAAATAAATAACAAATTAATTTGAAGATTATTTGTGATTCTCTTGTGACCTTTTAGATAAGTCGCAGAGTAATGTCACAGCAACTTTTGACTTACCAATCGGTCTTCCCGCCGGTAGAGTGAGAGTTCGCTAGAGTAGGGTCATGTTTGTGTGGATAAATATCCATGGATAGGCCAATGCCTGATTCAGCTTTATCGACACTGCCACCGAATCCTCTGCTCAGTGTTCCCTCCAGAAGTTCCGCGGCTTTGAGCAACGCATCAACATTCGCAAAATCAAGCGTCCTCGTTGCAAAGGCCATTGGCTAGGTCGTTTAACGGACGTGCAAGTGTCGGTCAGCGGGACGACAGACCTTGGCAAGCGACACATGGACCAATCAGAGAGAGATGCATGTCGTAACGTGACCCCACCTCGTCGCCATAGTGACGACCTAGAGAGAAGAAGGACGGGTGACGTGACCCGAATGACCTACAGACGAACGTCTAAAACAAAACTACAATGGTAACGCGGATGTACGAGCGTCTGCATAACTACAAGTGATAAACCATGTTTTGTGGACCTTGATGGTGCGTATCAGACAGACTGAGGTACGGAGTATGTAGACAAGATTATGTTGCCATCGGCCCAATAATTGGCGCAAAGTGACAAAGGGGACTTGGAGTGTTACTCGGGGTGTAGGTTTGAGCGCCCAGTAGTGCACGGGTCCGCACTATCCTGAAACGGTCCAGGAGTGCAGGGCTAAACCAATAGCCTCCTGTTATTGTATTCTCAACGAAACTAAAGGAACAGCGAGAAAGAGACGCGGCATCCACTTTCACCGCTGCCTCACCGATAGCGCTGCATAGTTATGTCGATGGTCGCAGGTAGAGTCCAGATAATTGCCTGATAGACAGTTGCCGGACAGTTAATACCACAGAACCCGCACAGATTGCCGCTCAACATGGTTCTGTTACTCTGGGTCACTTTCCTAGCTGCACCTTGCCCGTCCAACAAGGCTGCCGTTTGCTTTCCAGCCGTGCGAGTTCCACTAACTTACTTTTGTCAAATAAACTCAATGTTTCATCACACGGACAATCTCTCCGTCGTACCGGTGAAGCATCCCGGTAGTGGGTATTACAATCCGACACAAGTAGTCCAAAAGGCCCAAAGCGGGAAAACAACACGAAAAAAATGCTGAAACAACGATCCATCTAAACTAATGGGCCAAGTGTGATCACTGGGACTTGCAAATCTGTATACTGGCCAACTCCCTGTGCCACTTCACATTTGTATTCCACCGTTTGATGCTGCATAATGCACAGTGTTTTCTAGGCACTTATTTGCCATTTGTTGCGCTTTTGTGTAATCATTCTATAGTGATTTGTTCCGGCGCTTGTTGGACAGTTGGGAAGCGCAGCACATTGACGTAAGGTTCTTGTAAATACGGTGGTGTTCAATAGACGAACATAATGAGCAGGGCCCAACTGCAAAGAATTTGGCTGCGCAAATACTGTTGACATCAGAAGTCGAATGTGATAAAGTGGATATTGCGAAAAGAAACCAAAAGGAAAGAACAGCTAAGGCAAAAAAGAACAAATGAAAAGCTAAGGATCAAAACTACTGAATCTCTTTTCAAACGAAAATCAGAATCAGACGCACCATCCTCTGGTACGATTGGATGCTTTGGATTCGGCAATCACGAGGTGACTGTGTGACTTTTTAACTAAACCATGGTGCAGACTGGTTACAGTGAAATATTTAGTGGCGTTTATGAACGATGGTAAATCCGTATGCCTTCTTTAGTATTTGACTTTTCGCATCCTTCTCTTCCGTAGAAGCGAAATTGAAATGATTTCCCTTAATGATCTATATTCATCCAAAATAAAAACGGCCCGGTTCATGCGCCTTTTTTTGATCCCACGGTCAGCAGACCCCGAGCTTCGCGTATTCAGGATGCGATCTTTAAACCAAATCCAATTTGTTGATATTTTGCCATCCACATACACCGAACTATTGCTGGCTGGCTCACTGACAATCTTAACCATGTCGTCATCACTTTGATGCATTCCTCTTGAAATGTCTGGACCAACTGATGGAGTTTGGTCTTAAGTGTTTCAATTTCATTTCGTGACTACCTCATTGGGACCATAAGTTGTTCGTCGCAAGCAGTTAGCGCACTTGTTTAGTAGAAGGATCAAGTCTTATCCACTAAGGTTCACGAGGAGAGGGCTGTCAACCATGGCCTTGAGACGTTGAGCGACATAGAACCAAACAATGTCCCAACTGTTCAAATCTAGTAACGCGCCGAATGATATCAAACAGATGCTTAACACGAGAAACGCCAGGGAATATGGGCCCCCAAATTGTGATTGTTTCGAGGTGACAGACGCTTAGTCCACTTGACCATCATCGATATACACGATACTTTATAATGTCCGTAGACCGGATTTCATTGTTTTTAGTCTCTCTGTCTTGGGGATGTGACCAAAGCGCACAGGGAAATGACTCTAGGCCTTCCACGTAGAGTTCGTTGTTTGCGAGCTATACTGTTTACCCTGATTCGCGATTGTCCCGCTGTCGGCTCAAATAGGAGGCTGGCGCCAGTTCATGCTTGTGTTAGAGATAACTGCTCATTAAAATTGCGCGCATGCAGTTCAATTCCTGCTTGTTCTGATTTCGCTCCAAGTGCAGGGGGTTCAAGTCTAAGAAATGTTTGCAATGCATGATGGACTGTAGTTGGTTTCTCTAAGGTGCAAGACAAAGTTCACCTCAACCATCCGATCTTGCAAGAATGTAAGCGCAAGTCAATCACACTCGGTAGTGCACCCCGTCGTCCTATCAGACGCTGAGACACAAACAGCAAAAGCATCAAGGGAGTTGGAATAAAAATTTAGACCGCCTGCAACCGGAGGCAATCAGTGGCTTCAATAAAACTTTGACCCAAGAATATCCCCTACCGTCCCAGGCGACTCCAGGATGACAAACTTGACGCAATTCTCTCTCAGTGCCAACATCACGCTTTTCCATAATTTCATGTTATATTCCTTGCCCGAAACGATGGCCAGTATCACGGAAGATCCAAACTCACTAGACGAGTAGAGTGGGCAGTGGGCGGTGAAATTTTGTGCCACTAAAAGCGCTGTTCTTATCTATAAATACTACATACCCCGGGGGCACTTTATAAACGGTCTCTCAATGCCAACCATAAAATGTGTACGAATATGGGCTTGTAATACTCCTGCTCACTCAACTTCTAGGAGCAAGCCGTTTACCAAATTGCAAACACAAATGCGGCTAGTGGCCATATTGCCAAAACATTCCGCACTCTAACATGTCAGCTGATGCAACACAAACCGCATTGTAAACCCCAACTGGAGCACTGCCCGATATTTTTACCAAACACCCTTCAGTTATTGGTTTCGCAACAGAAGAAAGTATAACGGGCATTCACTAAAAAAATTCTTGGTCCAAAACCAAGCCTTAGTTACAGAGAACGACGGGATCTGCTGCACATTTGCTGAGTCGCTTCCAGCTGAACATCATATTCTAAGAATGAATTTCGCAAGCCTTCACAACTGGAAACCTCATCCGATTCGCTAACCAGTGCTCTTACCCCCGCGGGAACCGACTGTAACCCCTTGAAATACTACTCTTCAAAATGTCTTGCAGTTCAAGGTTCTTAATCTGGCTTATGGATTAGGGTACCTGACCCCGTCCGGTCCTGCCAGAGTCTGAGGCAATTCAAAAGTGCATTGTCCAAATTTCTTAAATTATCCTGATTTATCAGTTCAAGTGGAATCAATATCAGTATCGTTAATTAGGAACCCAAAGATATGCCATTCGATACCGGCTTCCTTCCAGAGACATCCGACACCAACGATTTGGTCATTATAGAATCCGTACGGCAGCTCCGAAAATATATGCTATCTACCATTCTAGCTTTTCACTCACGCAACCGAATTTAGGTAGGATGGTGTCCCTATTTGTCTCCGGTTCAATAATCAACATAACCCAAACCTGACGCCAGGGCCAGACTGCTTCTCTCTTTATGCTCCTGATGCCGCACACTTACCGGTTCCGCCGTCGTGAGAGCAATCCTAAATCTACTGGATTCTCGCTCCCCCTAAGACACTGTTAGCCAGATCCAGCGCTGGAGTATTGGTTCTCTCAACCAACAATTAGGTGGACCTTCATGATTGAGCAAAACCACGGCTCTGCTGACGCCCGAATGGCCTGCGCATCCGTCGAATTCTTCACCCGTACTGACGTCTATGATCAAAGACTGCGACAGCAAAATTGACAGCGTTGAGGACATTCATGGTTGGTATATTTAAGAACTGTTTCTACTTCCTTCACAAACTATTCTCTTCCAACGCACCTCAGTCCAGGTTTCTGCCAGCCGCATATGAATATACTCATCAGTCTTGGGAATTCCATGCTCCCTCTATGCAAAACGTTTAATGGTATCCCACCCTCCAAGTAGCTTCGCATGGTCTTTATAGTATTCCTCCGCATTCAGCTTTGTATCGGCTCTTTGTTGTTAAATGCACTTAACTAATCCACTTTGCGCGACGTTCCGCTTGGTTTTGACTTCCATCCAATTATCATATTTCATTGGTCTTCATCTTCTCAGCCTAGCCTTCCTGTTCATTACAAAAGGCCCTTGACGTCTGGGGATCCCGGCCAGATTTCGACATACGCCATCGAGTTCCGGTGAATTTTTGCGTTGGTAATACGAAGTTTAGTTAACGCTAACACGAAATTCCTCGCAGTCCGCTGCTCACGCACAGCCCCAGGAAACCATATGCAATCTTGTAAAACTGCTTTTAATAATAATAATAATAATGGGTATATTTCTCGAAATTCGAGAGTCATGCGCAAGGCAAGATCAAATTTACACACAGATGGCGCATTGGAAATTGCAAGACAAAATTTAGTCGTGAAGATGCAGCTTCTGTGCTCTCATGAACATAACCTGCAATAAGATGGGCTAATCACGAGTTTTTGTGCTTTGAATCAGAGCTAGATAATCCAATGCCGAAACTTTCTCAGGCTGACTATGAGTCGCGCACTGCGAGTCAGTCCATGTTTAAACGCATCAAAGGTGCGCATCCCCGGCGCATAATTTGGCTGGGAGAAATGGTGGGTGTTGTCAAGTGGCCGCAACGGCCGGGCTCATGTTTGAATGGCATACTTGTGCTTTACATATTGCTTTCCGGGTAATCCAAGGCGTCCCCATATGTTCGCGTTTCCCTTGCACCATCCCTGCACAAATTTGGTCTTGCCTTGCTCATGCTTCTCGCAAATCGAGAAATATGCATTATTGTTTCCAATGATATAATGGCAGGTCTACCAAAAACGCTGTGTTGTTAACGTTTTATCATTCACAATAAATAACCAATGCATGGCGCATCGATTTTCTTATACAGGGCTTACGTCATTTGGTCATGATACACAGTATCATTATTATTATTAAATGCAAGTTTTCGTTTCAGACAGCGAATTCGTGATGTCTCAAGGATTATCTCGGAGGTACACTGAGGATTTTTCTAGTGGGCATCCACTGAAAAAATGGAATTGGATTCTCAACACCCTTACGTTTGGGCGTCAACATAACGGGGCAGCAGTTTAGTTGGAGCCGGGCGTGGCCCTTGGAAGGTACTTACTGGCAGCCATGAAATGGGAGACTTTTAGAATTAGCTTGGCATCCCTCTTAAGAGCAGCCGTTTGGTGGTGGGTTCGGTCATGAAACCTGAAGGCACAAGAATAATAGAGCCCTTAGTACGTTGCCACATAATATACAGGAATAAGTTGGTCATTCGAAGAGAGAGGACAAGGAAGAGATAGCATTTGGATTCTATCAAAGAACGATTGTCGTCTGTGAACCTTGTGAGCTACTTGCTGTGTACATTACCCCGGAACTTTATGTCTTTAGTTGCAGCTGGAGGTGACTGAGCCATTTCCATATTATATACCACTTGGGTCTCGTCGTAAAATGGAGGCGATGCGCTCCGGCAAATTGCATTTAGATCGTAGTTGTACAGCAGATATAGACTGCTCCATGGGAGGTTGCTCTAGATAACCTCAGCACTGGGCGCTATGGTCACTTGCTTCGTTCACTGCTTGGCATTTAATTCGAGAGGGTGGTGACGCGTATGGAGAAGACCAAAGCAGTATAGGGCATTGGAGTCATCTTCCATTGCCATAGGGTGGGGAAGGATATCAGGTCGATAAAAGATTGCTCCTTTGAGACAAGAAATGTTGGATTTATTTGCTTTTGGACACCGGTATATGCAACTTCTGTGAACAGGAAGCTCGGGTAATTGAAAGTGAAACCCGAGAAGGTCAGAAACTGAATCAATTGGGGAGTGGTGGAGGATAGAGGCTCGGACTGCCTACTTTGTTGTTTGATTTTCGGCCTTGTAGGAGTTTTATTCGGCCAAAGGAATAGAATAGGTACAGCTGTAACTTGGTAATCCTCCTATTTTAAATTTTTGAAAGGACTTCAGAGAAAAGAAGATGGAAGATTCCGTTGCACTCCGTGCTACTCACTTCCCAGGGAATGGATTCTGCAGTTGTCAAATAGTCATCAGTTATATCATTGTTGTGGTAAAGTGGAAAACATGGTGTGCTGAATTTTACTGGGACGCGAGGGACTGCCAAAGTTAGATTACTTGTGGATAGGAATTAGGAAAACGAAACAGGTCGGAAAAAGTTTGAGGTTTGAAATGATCTTCTAGAGGGTTTTGGTATTTAATGGGGTGGGATGTTGTGAGATAATGCCGGTGCCGGGGCCGATGCCACAACAAAGTTTCTAATAAGTGGGGAGATTGGAAGAACGCTGTGTGGCACCCCAGGAGGAAGCAGGTTGTTGTTGCTTGCACTTGTTTACTAAGGCGGAGGCAACAAGCCAGGTGGTGGTCGGGAGATTGGAAAATCTGGTATAGTGGCAGCCAAAGTAAGCGGTTACAATTCTGGATGTCGAGAAATGACGAGCGCTAGTCCGAATTGGCAACTAGCAAGTAGAAAGCAACGCTCGGATTTCAGCCATCCAACAGCATCGTTCAATATGAACCTGATTGAAAAGTTTAAGTTACGGCGATTGAAACTCAACGATACAGGAAGGTCCTCTATTATTGATACTAGTGGTTATTCATGACCGGTGAATTGAGGCAATTTTCTTGATATAGAAACTTAATGTAATTTTTGAAAGAAAATCATTGTTGATTCCGACAGTAAAGAACAGGGCCAACACATCGATGAGAATAGCAGCAGGTTTCCCTACGCACAGAACTGGGACACTGAAGTAGCCCATTACCACATGTGTGTGGGTGGTTTCGAGGTCTGCCGGTGATAGCAGGTCAAAGTGTACTATTAGCCGTCGAAGAACACCAGGACTTTAGAGTACCGTAGGTGTTCTACTAAAAAGCAATCCAATGCCCAACTTTTGATGTCTATCACGGTGAGCAAGACAGGCCGCGGCGTTAAACGCAAAACAGTTAATGATCTTACACAGCGATGTGAGCAGCTCCGAAAAGGAGAGGCGAAACTGTATGGATGTCCTCAAATCAGATTTATTATCTCTCACATAGGTTATCGGTCCTCTGCGCCCTCAGGGGCAGGTATCTATGGATAGCACCTATTAGAAAGTTGCCAATTTCGCCTAACTAACAAGTGCATTACTGTTGTCTCCAGGCCCATCACCTGCGGCCAATGCCCCGGGGCAACTGCGGGGAAACTTAATGACCGATATATTGAACAGACCCAGCGCGGCCTTCTGGTAGTTGGTATTATGGTACGGTTGCTCATCCAACAGCGACGCCCAAAGTCCTATACCTCAGAAATAAATTCGAAGGCGAAAAGATATCCAGATTAAAAATGTTCGGATGAGCTTGCGTTTTCGTGCAGATACCGTCACACTCAAGTGAACCGATCTCGTGCTACTTTTCTAATTTCTGCCTACTCCGTGATTTCATCCAGGGTCCGCGGAGGAATGAATGGACTCTCACCTGATGCACTGATCGACTTGCATTATGTTTACCGTCTGACGCAGAGCACCGCAAACGATGACTGACTTTGTACGAAAAGCCTCACAGCCGGCTATATGCGTCTTCCTACTTTCAATTATTCTGATGCTCATATGTTTGTAGTCGCTGTTATGGCCTACCTGGGTCTGGGTCCCATGAGATAACTTGGCCGCGTCTGCTGGTATATATCACATCAAAGTGGAACTTATTACTATTAACCTGTGCGCTATGCGTTTTCCCACATTTTGATGTTTCTGAATCCGACGGAACCCTTATATGGTGTGGTGAGTTCTTTTCTGTCGGGAGTCATAAAAATGATCACCAGGGGTAAGAACGGCTTCTGCGTTCCCAGCACGTGAGAATTACACGATCACGGGCTATCCAGCCTCATACTGCTATGTAAAATTTTATCATAATTCCTCAATGCAATCAGACCTGTCACCATAACTTAGATTGCATCCTAAGCATTCCACCCAGAGAACACAGGTAGATTATGCGCCCCAAACGTGCACTTCCGCCAAGTTTTATCGCAGTTTCTCCAAAGTTAGCCAAATTATTGTCTTCAAAACCAAGTAGGAATAATCACATGTCTTCGCCAATTAGCGCACGCTTCAATTCAAGTTCAACAACTTCCTTCTTCTCTGGTTTGACAACCCAATCCGTCAGTTGGAACACTTCGGAATGCCAGTCTCTCTTTCTTTCTCGAGTTCAAGCCTGGCATCCGCTCGCCGCCCTGAAGTTTGATTCCTGCGTGGCTGCTGGCTCCATCAAGTGCAATAAGGGTGACCGAACAATGAACTGTTGCCCCGTATTACCCGTCCAATTCCAATGAAATCGCATTGTTCGACGATGGTCAAGCTTGTGCGGTGGGACGTACAATAACCCTTGTAACATTTGATTATGCAATAAAGCATGCCTCCCAAAACATTCGATAAATATACCGATATATATTTCACCTTTGTTCGTGTCACTAACTTGATCTGCCGGCCCTGGCCATTTTCTCACCATTATACGCGTTCGATCCCTAATGATCACCGCTTCATTTATTCCGATTGTAATACCCCCTTGCACATATCTTTTTTGATTCTCCATGTTCCTGACTGTTGAAACCACCTCCTAATTGATTCCATCGACCGTGAATGCTGTCACATCAGCCTCGTTCCTCAATTCAGACGTGGAATTCCCTCTGCGTTTTCCAGTCAGTTGCCTATCAAGTGTTGCATGTAAATCCAAACGTGGTTTTTCGTGGTCAAGTTGCGCTTTTTGCCCTAGACTTCGATTTACATATTGTGCGTTCCACGTAACTGCCCTATGAAGCACATGAACAAACTGTGACCTAACATATGTTGTCGTCGCGATTTTATGCTATATTCCTCAAATTTTCTTTGATAAACAATCGTGTTATTATTGGCCGCTGATTTCATGATTATTTTGCTATCGCCATGACCAATACGTTGCTTCTTTAGGCATAGAAAATGTGTCCGTAATTTTTGATAAGCTACTGTGGAAACGCCATTGTGGTCTTCGCTAGTGCATGATAAAAACTGGCGTTTTTGGAACTGCTTTAGAGATGTTATGAGCTCGATGATGAAATGAATATTTTTAACAGACTTAATCACGGCAACCTTGAGATCGAGATCGTGAGAAGAGGAAGCTATACTCCGCTGGAAACATTTTCCGCGCGCTCTTCACGAAAATGTCCTGTTTCAGCGCGCCTATCTGCGCACACGGAAGAGTTGGTCAAAGTTCACTCGTTGCAGTTTGGAATTCGAATTCCCAAATGACTCCAATATTCAAACAGTTTCTGTCCCCGTCTTATGCAGCAATCAAGGAATGCTTCGCTGTGTTTATGCCCTAAAAATCTATAAGCGACCCGAAGAGTGGTGAAGGCCCCTCAAAAAGTGGATGCAGCACAACGTGTCCTCATATCTACAAATCCGAATCGACACCTTCCAACCTCTAAATATGGGGCGATATGACTGATTGCTAAATATAATTTCACCGTTTTGATTAGAGGGGTTTCTTGTTTCCAGTGCACGTACCCCCGCTGGCCCTCCCCGGGCAAGCAAGGGAAATCAGCAGGGCCTGATGGAATAAGTAACTTTCATATAAATGTTTTCTGAATCCTATGATCATCATCTATAATTTAAACAAGTAAGTGCGGGAAAGCATTTTAATCACCTTGAATGGTCGACATAGCCAGGATAAGAACGAGGGTGAAAAAATGCAGAGGAATTAACGGCTGATGCAGTGGGAGAGCGATTTGAATATGTTCGATCCCGAGGGAACGAATGCAAACTCAGCGAACCGGAAGGGTGCCCTTCTGCCGATGAAATTTAGTTCCGTATTCTGAACGATGGCTAGAATCTGGTTATGTTTTCCATTTCCCTCCCGACCACAAAATATGCTTGGTGTGACTGAGCCTTGAAGGCAGAACAAAGGTGATCTGAGGGTTATATGATTGCAGGCTTGCGGAAGTTGGTAGTGCATAACCAGAGTTGGGTAGCTCTCAGCCGATTGGATTGCGCTGTTATTACCTGTCCTCCGGAAAATGTCCAAACGGTGGAGCCAAATAGAGAAAAAGCGTCTTCCGGCGGGATTTAATCTTTCCGAAACAGTAACCAGAGAGACAGGATTAAAAGTAAAGTCCAGTCATCCCTATTTCCTTTTCACTGCAGATAAAGCAGAAATGCAATAGGTATGAAGTGACACTATACCTAGCCCGCCTTAACCTTAAAAGGTCTCAAAACTCGGAATCCCAAAAAGTAAGTAGTTTCACCAAATTGCGATAGTTTCTGGAAAGTGACCTCTAAAGGTGGTCAGGGAGACCGTAGAAGTACCTTGATATACGGGATGGTTTTTACTCAGACATTCACGCGCTTCGTTTGGCCTGGCCTACCGAGTAAAATCCCTTGGAATGATCATTAACCCCATACTCGACTAACGAAAGCACAGAATTTTCTTTGTAGACTCAAACCTTGCAAGCTCACTGAGATCAAAAGGATGCAGGTTTCGTCTTTGGGGGTAAGCATTAGAAGCATTGCTTCCCTGGCAGTCAACGAAACTTTGACCGCGGTTTCAAAAACGCAGCGCGTTTTGAAGGTAGGTGTTGGGAAAATGGCGGACGGTTGGAAAAACCGTATACAGAATAACATTGCGGAATTCGGTCCTCAGCTGTAATGCACAGACTGATGTTCATTAAATATACCGGGACCAAAAATGCACACCGAAGACAATGAGTGATCCCATCGACAGGGATGCGTTCGGTATTACATTCATGGGTTTATTTGTAAAATATAAGGAGTTCCTAATTTTGAATATGTTCGGTCCAAATGCTTCAAGGAATCTTTGATCGTCGGTTGTTGCGGCTCCCATTACATAGACTACGGTGAGGCGATACCGGAATGATGCGAAACTCGCCCTCAGACTAGCTGCAGATTTGAGGTTTCGGATATCTACTCGATCTATACCTGGCTAGCCAACTGCAAAATCCTCTTGTGAGTGAATAAATGCGCGATAAAATTTAGGAGGAAATTCACCACTTTACCATCTGATCCCGAAAGATGCGTGAGAGCTTGAAAGAAGAGCAGGAACGGAAGCGCTGGGAACAGTTATGCACGAATTCGTCGGATTGTAGGCCTTGCGTGGCTAGGCATCCGGCAAATAGAACAAAAAGAATTCGCCACTTGCGGAAAACCAAAATTTCGGGGGCACCCCACGGATAGCAGATGAACCATTCAATCAAAACCCTTAGCCGAAGCATAATACGCAACGCAGCAAGGGGATAATAGTTATCGGAATGCCCGGCAAAGCTTTTAAATATAAGCTTTGTGTTAAGGGAGAAGCCGCCTGATGTAGCTTTGAGCTAATGACTCCCGACTGACGGCCAGTCCAGGTGGACTTATTTAAACTATATAAACTGGTAAAAGATAAAATAAAAAGGGAACCATAGACTGTTCCAGATGACAGTGCAGGTGTGATGCGACGCTGTTTTAAACTCGAGAATCCTACGGTAAGTAGCAGTGGCCGAGTCACATTTTTCTTCTCTCAGAGTCGCTGATGCGCGAAAAGGCCTGCCGAAAGAGGTGGCTCCAGCCCGTACCATAGACCACCTTAGGACCAGCAAATATACAGTGCAGCCGCCAGAATCACCACTATAATCTTAATCACCTGATCAGCATGAATCCTTGGTTCGCACGCCATCTTGCGCAGTTTACCATTCCCAGGATTCTCTTCTCATTCGGAACGTGCCACACCAGAGTTTTCGTCCTCCGCCAAAGTTATCGGACAGACCAAGAGTGTTGCAAGACTTATTGGTGACTTTCGTGCAATGCTCCTTCTTTCCTACGGATGCCAGCACTTTCCGTAGGTGATCACAACAGTACTCTTGGAAGTCCAACAGCCGACCGCTTGGGAGAAAGCAGCTCCTGCGTCGGAAGCAATGTGCGTGAGATGGGTCTCACTTCGGACCGAGTTTCTAGTGCGGTGAACAGACCAAGTTTCAACGGATCGGGAAACGTGACCTTGAAGCAGATCCAATATTTGGATGTGGTGCTGGCATGTCGCGTCCCGAGTAGACGCAGTCGCTAAAGCGCATATTGTTTCGGGGCAAGTCATTTAAAAATACTGCATAATGAATGTGATGAAAATCAGCTTACGGCGGTTTAATGTTATGGCTATCTTGAGTTCCAATGCTAATGTTGCAAAAAATTGTTTTATGCAGGACAATGTTCAAATGATGAGAATGTTACCCCATTATCATTATAATCTTGGGGGCCACTCAAAACGTAAAACAGGATTATCGCAGAAAAGGGTATTCCTTTTTCCGCGAACACTTACGGGATATAGAATCGCAACTCAGACTCGGCAGTCATCAACGACCTACTACGGCCGTCGGATGGACATGTTTGATGGTTTCGGACAAATGCAAGGTTTTTGGTTGCTCACAGCTAAATGCAACAGGACGCTGTAGGCTCATCTTATGGTTTGCGGGGCCAAATGTGTACATTCCTAGAAGCTACCCACGGTTAGCAATCCAAACTGTCACCTTCGGCCATTGCATGAAGCGTACATGAAGGACATCGATTGTAACATGAAGAAATCTACTGAGACAGTCCAAAAAGTTGGTTTTGTTGTTTTCTTCTTGACCTAGCAAACCGCCAAACAATATCACCCTTAGTCGCCATCGTCCTTTCATCCTTCATTGTGGTACCTTCATTTAACCTCTGACCGACCTCCTCACGGGGGAAGCTAATAAGATTTGGGTAACACTCGAGGCCGGGGCGCCGTCTACAAGTGCCAAAACAGCTGTTGCCAACGCCAGTATGTTGCACTATTTGGGCCCGGGTCCGACCGCCGAGCTAATTGGTGCAGCTATTCGGTTTTTCATAGCAGACGCTATTCGAACCTTGTCTTTTTCCAAAAAATTCAGCCTATTCATTTATGCTACAGCAGGTTCTTTCATGAAGTGCTAACGGTGTACCTTTCAATTCGACGTTTCCGTCATTTTCTGGTGGGCCAAGATTTCTGCGTGCATACGGATCATAAACCGCTAGTTGACGAGTTCACCGCAAGATTGGGTCCTCACGGAAAGTGCCATAATTAAAATATTCCTCTTAATTCACAATGGATATTCGCTACTTTCGCGGGTCTGACAATGTAGTTGCTGATGTGATAACACGTCCGTATATGAACGCGTTGGTTTCTTCATTTCATCTCACGAGATTGGCTGAGTTCTATCAAGCTGGTCTTTGTTTAAGTGACTCTTGTTCATTACTCGACCTCGGAAACCCGCCGTCGCCTTGCTTCTCCAGCACCATTTTGTGCCATTTGTCGACTGAAGTCGACCGCCCACTGGTTCCCACCAATAAATGTAGGACCGTAATTAATGTGTTTATTCAACTTCTCATTCTGGTGTTCGAGATTTGCGTAAACTCATTTCTGCTGGTTTTGTTTGGCTGCATATGAATTCTGACATTGAGTTATCAGCCAAGGGGTGTCTGAATTGCCAAAGAATGAAGGTTCACCGTCACAGATTTTCTCCATCATGCATGTATGCTGTTCCTGAAGTACGTTTCACACACATATTGACCTTGTGAGACCGTTACTGCCATCCTATGGGAATACTGGCGACCCAACCGCCGTTTATCGTTTTGCCCGTTGGCTCATAGCCGTGCTTATTCAGGATATATCGACCGAAAACTTCAGCAATGGATTTGCTTTTGTGTGCCTACTACGATCACCACAAACCGCGCTAGCCAGTTTCAATCCACGATGATTTGCCAGTTTCCTAAGCCGCTCGCATTTAGCCAGATCATGGTTACTGCCTACCATCCATTGGCTAACGGGTTGGTTGAGCAATTTCATCCTCAGCCAAAAGTGACACTCATGTCAAATAAAAATCCAGCTTCTTGGAGTGCTAATCTGCCACTGGTTCTTCTAAGCTTTCGCTCCTCGGTCAAGGATGTTATGCAGTGCTTCACAGCTAAAACAGTCTTCGATGCACCCATTCAGCTTCCCAGTGAGTACTTTTATCGTTCTTTTCTTGCTACGCATGATATATCTCAATGTGTTGAGTAACTGCGTGATCACCTGAGTCATCCTTGCCCGACACCGACATGTGTTTTACCCAGGAGCATTTTGATACGTAATAATCGCACTCTAAAACACTTGTATTTCACCACTGTGGTTCACTTTGCAAACCTCTCACGCCACTTTGTGAGGATCCCTTTAGAGTAGTCAGTTTTGTGGACTAATATTTTCTTATCCGGAAAGGGGATACAACGGACTGAAACCCGCATATTTTGACCCACACTACGCGTCCATTACATCTCCAACGAATCACCCATATACTGAAATGACACAGGCGGGCAACATCCCAAAGCTCGATACATTAAAGACCGAAAAAAATGTCCTCCATGCACCATATCTTAATCAGCCCATGAGACACTTAGTTGTTTAGATAGATAGCGTCTTTAGCATTTTTGTTCAACGGTTTCATCTATTGAAATTGATGATTTTTGCGGTTCATCCCTTTTTAGTTGATGAGCGCTTTAGCAAAGAAGAGGGGGACTTGCAATTTATCTTTCATTGTCTTCAAACACCCCTTAGTACAGCAAACCGTTTCTTGATATCGATGAATTAATGCACAGAATCGAAATACATGTTCGAATACGCGAATAGAATACCGCCCTGCACGGAGTCTTTTGTTCAACAAACGCCATTCAGGCTCTCTGGTGTTCATTTTGAACTTTAGTCGCCACCACGTTTGGTAAAATTTAACTCTAAAAGATAACATTTTAAAAGCTTACGTCAAAGAAATTTTAATTCAGCACAATCGAATTGAGTTCAGCAGAATCGACTATGGACAAAAGGTTTCAGTCGTGTACCACCAAACCAAACTTTCATCTCTGTGAGTCAGTCCCAGTTTCTCCTTTGTATTGTTTTATACATTCTTTTTATTGCTCTTTTGTTTATTTCACGACCATCCGCCAATTTGTTTTGGATGCCACCGTTTTATTTTTGGTGTACCGAAAATCCATAATTTGTGCTGCAACTCCGAGTCGCTTCAACAGTGTTGCGAGAAAATGTGGCTTACCTGTAAACATTTCAAAATGCTCTCGGCTTACGACAAGGGTTCTGCAGAAGTGGAACATTCAAAGCCTTATTCTAAAAGGAGGAAATTAAGAACTTTGAAATGGTGGTTTTAGGCAACCTTAAACCCTTGGCTCAATGCCCGGAGGCTGCCAATAAGGCAAATGTAGGCTTATACCAGTTGCACCGAATGGGTTTATCTAAGGACCCGAGGTTTATACTCTAGCATTTCCCATCTAGAGTGCGTGGAACAGGCCTAATCTCCTCAGTTTGCAAGGGAAAATGTCACTTTAGAAAGCTTTCAAATGTTTACGCTGATCTGGTGGGGTTGATGGGACTGGACTGCGAACAGAGAACAGAATAACTCCGACTGTTCTCGTCGAATAAGAGCCCTCGGAGACTTGATAGAGTCATTGAAACAGTCAAGTGAGCCGAAGATCACCAATAAAGCCACCGTTCATCCGTGGCCGAAACTTCACTCTAAAGCTCGTAAAATCAATAGTTGGCAAGACAGTCAGGACACAGTCGCTCAGTTGCAGAGTAATAAACAACTGGAATAACCCCAATATAAAGGCGGCAAAGACGATTTTAGTCTTTGAGAATAATTTGGATGCACGTCTTTATGGACTATTTATGAGGCCATGGCAAAGTTTAACTATTAGTCTTTCATATCCATCAGTCGCACATACCTATCATTGCTCTTGTCATCCCCCCTAGCAATGTTAGGCTGTACTCTTCTATCTATTTCCATCACTCACCGTGTTAATATTTTTTCTCATTTTCTCTATCAGTATTAACGAAAACTAATAGCGGAATGGCTTCACGTTTACTTGACTAATGAATCTCCAAATTTGAGCGGCTTGTCGTACAAAAGTACTTTACTAGTTAATTTCGCGGATGGTATTCCGGGCATGTAGCACACCTCCTAGGTTCATAAAAACAAAGGATCTCAAGAAAATAAACCTGTTTGGAACAGGTGGGTTCAAAGATGTAAGAAACTGAAATATCAGTCCTGTGAGCTGATTTGATTTGTCTTTTTGGCCCCAAAAGTTCTGTTCATGTGCTACCCTATGCTCATAATAACAAGGAAATTTTTTATTTCATTATTTCTGGATGCGTGATAAATGCGAAGTTATATAGTTTAGTTTTTTAAAGTTACGTGGAGGATTTTATCTATTAACCGAAGCATTTGTTTGAGTGATACATTCTGTGATACAGTATTCAAATATCCTCCAAAGTAGCGGTTCTCAAGATGCTGGTACCCAAACTGGGGCCCCTTAGCATAGCATCTTCGATTATAGGTTAATTTCGCAGTTGGAGATTTTTCCTATTTTCAGGTGAGGCAGCGACGACAATCAAAGCCAATGCAGTGTTTTGCCAACTCAGACGAAATATGTCTTCCAGGAATGCCAGGGTAGTCAGTTTCTCGAGCAACGCAACCTAGAATGTACAACACAAGCCTCGAAGCCAAGTT
Organism: Fasciolopsis buskii; assembly: GCA_008360955.1. NCBI lineage: Eukaryota > Metazoa > Platyhelminthes > Trematoda > Plagiorchiida > Fasciolidae > Fasciolopsis > Fasciolopsis buskii. Next base: position 162,636 of record LUCM01000101.1, read on the forward strand.
TGGTTTGTGATAATATTATCTTGGAAAATGTCCATTGACATTTCATAATGATGATCCCAGATATAAGACGGTTAACTTACAAGAAAAGACTGAATTTTCTAGACTTGTATTTAATTTTTCGGCTGGGCAGCGAACTCGCTGTTACATTCAGATTAGTATGGGGCTTGCTGATGACTGAAATTTCACTGCCTGGTGTGATGAAAACCCAAATCTGACGGGACACAGCATTAAACTAAAGACGCCCAGAGGCCTTGGAAGCAACAAGGGACGATTCTTAGACAGAGTCATTAACGTGTAAAAAAGGCTGAGATGGGAAGTATTATCTGTCGTAAGTTTTGCGCAGTTTAGGGATTTCTTGGAAACGACATGAAAAACGTTATCGTCTAACTGCCTTTTCATCATACTTGGTAATATTCTCTAAGGTCCAATATGTCAATCGGCCTTTGCTTCAGCATTATGCACTGCTCTTATCTCTACTTCATAATTTGTTTCAACAAGTAAGACAGCGTTTGCCGTCGCCTCTTTGTGGTTGGTGTCTGTACTCCGTTTTGGCTTTCAACTTTTTGGCTTGAGTCCCTACCCAGCCGGAAACAATTTTGAGGTATACTTGTGAGTCAGCACCCCAACTCATGCACGGAAACTTCGCAACCAAAGTAAGATGAGATGCTGAGGCTCATCTGTGGATGAATCTGGACTATGGTTTTAATTTGAGCCTCAAATACTGTGACCCAGTCTGACCCGAATCACAAAATAACTAAGCGTAACCTGAACGAAAAGAGACCAAGATGTACATAAAGTTGTTCCCATGTTTGTCTATAGCCCCTTGAATAGAACGCAGAAGTTGTCAATCTCCATAGGATCCTTATAACAAAATGTATCCGGCACAATCCCGCCCACGCATACGCAGGTTAAAAATACTCCAGAAAGTTCTGGGAGAGACGTTACCCGAGGCCAATCTTAATACGCTTTTCTACGATAACAGATAAAGTATCCGTATGTTTAAAAATACTACACATCAGAAGAAAACCCGCAGATTCCAGCTTCCGGAGAGAAAAGTGGTGGACACGAGGCCGATGATAGTCGCAAAGTTCCAGCCCTGTACCGTCACAATGAATCATCCAAATGAAAAATGAATCCTCACGGAGTGTTTGATTGATAGGAAGATTTAGCTTAAACAGGTATAATCGGCCTTCATATTTGGCGCAACAAAGTTTGCCAGTGAGTCATGTGGTGCAGCGTATTACATGTTCCAAATCTGCCATATCGGCTGCTCTACACAGAAATACTGAAAAGCCACCACGTTCAAGCCTAAGACGAACATGAGAAGCGTAAAACCTGCTGAAATCTACAACGGACAAAATACCGAAGGAGCGGTGAGTAGCCCACAGCCTGGATCTAACAGCGGCACGGGCTTCGGTAGTTTCTAAAGGTGTTCTCATTAAGAAGAATATTGTGGCTTCCTGTTGACCAACCGGAGGCCAATAACACTAGAAACATAATGCATGATTGCAATTTCCCGTCCAATGTGTATATGATTACTATTGGATAAATTACAAAACGTTTCCCATATCGTTGCCAATTCCTCAGAATTCTTAAGATCATCATGAGAAATGGTGATATCTGCGGTAGTTGGAATGGAATGTCGCAGTTTCACCCCATCGTGCAAAGCAAGCAAGAGGATTAGAACAATGATGTAAAGTCGTTCACATAAAAAGAGTAATGGTACCATCACCCCACCTTTAGGAACACTACTCGTGACCGTCTAACGTGAAGATGGATTCTTACCAGGAAAATCATGTAACAGAATAAGTCTGCGATCTAATGCATCAACCAACACTGATGCCGACCGTCTTGAGCATCTTCGACAGTCTGCTGCGGGGAACCTCATAGAATGACCCTTTGAAGCCAACAATCACAACTTCAATGGAGTGCCTCTTGGCCTTGGCGGACATCGAGCTATTCGAAGCCAGTAGAAAAGTTGGTGCAGATGATCTCCGTGACAGGGTTCTTTGATGCTCAGGGCATACTAGTAGGTGAGCAGGTAAGTGACTCCCTAACCGTCCGAAAATCACTGGTCTATTAATTTTGCCAGCCACAAAAGTCATGCGGACCGAGAGGTAGATGACAAGGTTGCCCCAAAAATTCTATTGAACAGAGAACACATGACTAGAGATTTTCACTCGGTTTAGACATTTTCTATTGTAAACGGATGTCTGAATAGCCCAGTATGAATTGAGGTGGTGGTCGGGGTCAGTTTCTTTAATACGACTGCATTTACTGAGATAGAACACATTAACTGGCACAGATTAAAAAATTTGGGTTTCTGCTGGACTTCACCTACAGCAAAGACCTCCAGATAGGGGAGACGCTCAATAAGGCAACTGCGGAGACATTGACCACTCCCGGGCATAAACCAAAAGAAACTGTTCTAGTAGTTGCCCCTTCACGAGATTTGTCCCACTCAGGATTCTGCTTGGTGCGCACAGAGGAATGATTTTGTCTAACCTAGTCTGGCTAAAATTTCTAGTTGGCTGTACGGGAAACGGAGACGTGAAAATATCAGCTTACCAAATTTAATGGTTTCGATTTTCAATTGCTTGGGTTGTAAATTCGTCGAACTGGTCTTATCACTCCCATTAGAGGCTAACTTTCTGATATTAGATGTGCAATGATATGGAATTTCTGTGGATCCTAGTACAGAAGCAAAATAAAGACGCTATGTGGAATGTATCTCATTGTAATCATACGAAGCGCACCTTAAGATGTACAACATTGATATAGAGAAGGGTAACAAAAGTATCAAAAGCCAGTAACACAGTTAATCATAAGTACAACATATACAAAAGTTCAATTATAAGATGGATGGGAAAGAAATGGCTCTTCAGAAGCCCTATTTGGTTCTGTTTGACTTTTACCAACTAAACTGATGGTGTTAATACATGAAATAAGAGTGAAAGTATCTTCACGACAACCTGACCTACTTGTTCTTTGTCTCTTGTTAAATCACGACAGCCAAACATTGTAACCCCTCGGCTGCCTTAGTGGGTCAAAACTCTCTCATTAGGGAGCCAAAAGCCATTGTTATTAAAAGGGCTAACATCAGCAGAAAAAACACGGTCAAATAAAGCATGAACAATGAGATTTGGGCAATTGTGCTTGACTTGTACAAATAACAACGATTGGAATTTTAGCAACTTAACAAAAAGTTATCAAAGGTTCGACCAGATTCAACAAAAGAATGAGGATTAACAGAATGGGCAAGACTTCTGAGGGTGCGCACAAACTCCTCCTCGGGCTCATTAAGTTGACGATAGTTTGGAGTGGTGTAAAAAGGACGAAAACCAAGCTGTTCTGACTAACCACTGAGAAGCACATCAGAAAAGCGAGCATCTTTGTTGCAGAAAAAGCAAGAGATACACACACTGCACTAAATATTCCAAGTAAAGCAGATTTTGGGTTAAGGTATGGGTTAGGTTGCCGGAAATGCATCTGGCATCAAATGATGCTTGCATGTGGGTCTTTTACAGTCCATAGCAACTCTGAAGATGGAAATATTTAGTCCTGACCACCAGTATGTTAGTCGTACTAGTCTTATGGACTTCAAACTTCATAGAATATAGATCTTAAACTATGACTGTCTCCAACGTCTGACGGTCTACGGTAGATCATTAAAGCACCAAGCCCATTGGAGAAAACGAAAGATTCTCTTGATGAGCGATAAAAGCTAGAGGTCAACACTACTCCTAACTGCTTTTTCCGCGAACCAAAGCATATCATGAATTAAGTTCTGTGGATGCACAGGAAGTGGTAGCATCAGACGGGTGAAGGACACGTAAAACTGACGATAAGGGGACAAAAGATAGCATCTTGGATGTTTCTAGCACTTACCTGTATAATATCTTCGTCAGTGGAACTTAATACAATACTGCAACGTTGAACTGTCATTGATAATGGTTTCGCCAGTGACTCTTTATGATGGTGCACAGTCATTAACGCTTCATTACTGGCAGGGTGGCGAGTTTTATTTCAAGGAGGTCGTCGAACAAACTTTCGGCTATCCAATAGACTGTCAAGACTTACTGTTGGATATCGGAATATTCTTTTTTCCATTTCTGTTAGTCCCTTAGAAATGCAAATGACTGGTCAACCACTTTTTCCAGAACTTTTCCAATACCTGTGGGAGAGGCATTTGTAAGCACAAAAGGGAAATCTTTTGATGAGGACGACGTGGGAACAATATCAAGTTGGAGAAAAGAATAAAAGCTCCCATTAACGCCTTGTAAAATGGAGATCAATAAACGCATTTTTCAGAAAGAATGCCGATCAAACAAGCGGCCCTTTTTGGCAAATGTTTGAGGAAAACGAGGAGAAATATTGTAATTCACTTAAAATTGAGTTAAGTTTAAAAGTATTATCGGAGAAAACATCCAATAAAAGTTAACGGTCTCTTGGAATCCGGTAAAATTCCATCAGAAATGATATTGTAACCGAGAAAGGAGAATAAGTCAAGGCTAAAAACATGCTTCGTGGAGATGATATTAGCATTAAACTGAACGAATTTTTTGAGTAAATGATATAAATGAGAAAAATATGTCTTCGGAAGTGGCATGAATCTCTGCATCATTAATAAGGTCATTGTGAAGCTGCTAAAAGAGCCACAAGCAAACATGCAAACCGAAAGAGAGGAAACTGCATTTGTGAAGACTAAAGCGACAAAATCGTGGTGTTGCTGAACGGAGTTTGCAAATAGGCATATTTCAAATCAATTTCTGAGGCCATCGTCCAACAGGGGAATTGACAAAAACGTCTTCTGGTTCTTCATTTGTGTGCCAGCTACAGCAACTTTGTGTTTAAAGTCACAGATCTGCGGGTTTGTGCCGCCACATTCAGCAGTTACAACGAGTGCGGCTTAGTATAAGGCGTAATAAGTACATTTCACACATAGTACGATCGACTGATTTACGTGAATCAAACGGTATAATACATCGGTTGACCAATATGAGATCACCAGAAGCTTACAGTTTGATGGGAGTTATCTGCATTTTACCGGTAAGTTTGAAGCGCTTAGGTACAATATCGCAAACTCCAGAAGCGCCATGCTGAACTGCAAGCAGGAAAATATTTATATTTATTTATTATGAGACAGTCAATTATTAGCACGGCAGAGCCTGAAATCAAAAGTTCACAATCAACTGTGTTAGAATCGGACAAGCAAACAGGACTCAATCAGGAAGCAAGAGTGGGTACAAAATGACCTGTGATGCTACGGTTATGCATGTCAACCAAGTGACAGCTTTATGATAAATGGATGCTAAATTAACCTTAGAAGTAGGTGACTTATGGGAGAAGTTCGGTATTTTACTCCAAGCATGTCTGCCACCGGGTTCTGAAGCCTTGGTTGAAAACGTTCCTTCAGTTGACTACAGCCTATGTCCAAATGCTGGAAATTTATTGTATATATATCTTGGCGCCAAAAAAGCGCTGACACGACCAGAATCGTGTGGGCAGCTTGAAAGCAAGGGCTCTGAAATGACGCGGCAGGAGTGAATAAGTGCAGGTCTTATTTCTTATAAAACGAACGTAATCAAAACATTTTGGTAGATCAATATCGAGCTTCAAAGCGGTTCACAGAGAAAATAATGCGCGTAAATGATTCATTTTCTTCGAAAAGTCGACGACACATTACTCACCACTCCTGAATTAACAATAACAAAATAAGAATTTTCTGCGGCAGCGAATGCTGTCTTAATGGCATGAGGTGAATGTTTTAGGTAAAATGGATAAGATGAGTAAAAAGAAGTTATGGTCAACAGAATTCTAGTTTAATAATTAATTAACAGCCACTTGATAAATTGCATGCGAACGCCAAACACATTGTGTGTAGCAATCCCTACCATAAAAAAATTTTACTTATCAATGGAAATAAGAAAATAGAGGATGTAACCGTTCATTGTAATCAAGTTTATGAAGCTTTTTCTAGTTTGAAATATGTCACACACTTGCCGCCTTTGGTTTAAGTGGATTTATATGGTAGCTTCCTGTAGTTGTGAATATTTTGAAACCTCTCCTCAGAGTTATCTTTCTTCTGGAAGAACCTCACAAAAGTGGAGCATCTTCCTGAAATAGCCAGTCTTGATCTTTTGGAATCGCCCGAAAATATTAAATATGTTCTGAAAATCCTGATCTTGAAGTAACAGTAAACGTTGTTAAAGTTCTAGCGTAATCATTTCAGATACTTAACGGCCTCGGAGTTGATCATTCATCTGTGGGTTATAATCACACTTTAGGGCCTAAGTCTGAAGTTCAAGAAGGAAATTTCAGACGGAAGAGTATTTATTGCATTGAATCTTGACCTCTCAGTAGTAATAAATCACAGGTCCAAAGTGTCGCAAAAATAATTTCAGAGGTCACATCTGGGAGCTTCACCGTAATTTCAGAAAGTGCAAGATGTTTTTCTAGGCCACAAGCTTTTCTCAAAATGAAATATAGGCAAAATGCCCTTGTTTTACATCATAATGCAGCATGAAGCATTCAACACAGCCGAATTTTGGTTTCCAGATGTATTGCCAGTTTCGTTTTTCTTCCCAATCCAACTATTAAAACCAAAAATCATCTTTTGGATTAAAGGATGGTCTTCTGCGGTTTATAAATATATTATAGGTGTACCAGGGATTTGACTCAGCACAAAGTCTCAAAATAAAAATATAGTTAAGAATTTGGTGGTGACAATCAAATGCGAGAATGAAATTCCTGAAAAGACAAAAAGGCCAAAGTGGAAATTGTAGCAGTTTCAAAGACGTGGCTCGTAGAAATTACCATAATGCTTAAAGATTTCCGGGCAATTAACAAACTTAGGTGCGGGATGAAATAATATCATTGCATGAGGAGGAGTGACGTTACAAGAAGGATTATGTACAGCCAATTGCAATCATTATGGGTATAAACGGATAAAGGATTGCTAATTTATGGATAGATTGGGAGCATCCTCGGTAACCATGAACTAGCTCATGCAGCAGAAAACCTTGTGACCAACAAGATTTCAGTGCACACTGTGGGGAATTTCATTCTACCTAGGACCGAATGGAATAAAAGGGTCTGCATTCGAAATGGAATTAAGAAAGTTTTGTGCAGTGGCTGGATCTGATGGTGGTGTCTTGACGTTAAATAAGATACCGGAACTGGACAGAATCAATGGCTTCGGGACCTAGTTATTACCAGTTGCACAGATGACACTGGTGTACCAAAGCTGTGGCAACGATCAATTAAGAGCTTGATAAGATCTGACCTTCGTCCTACGTACGTGAAAGTTCTGGCAACCGTATGTAATAATCTTAGCAAGTTGGACGTTATGGAGCTGCTATGCAGTATACTACAACCACACTGAGCCATAAAGAACACTACAGATGTAGAGGCACATTTGCTGGAGATGAAATAGAAGTTTCGTAAGCCATCGAATTGCTCAGTGTTACCAGAGAGAGAAAAGGAAAAACCGGACTGCCGGACACCAGGAGTTCTCCGAACGGTTGGAAACGGCAGGAAAAGTCATCCGGTCTATCAGGAAGAGGAGAACAGAATATTCTTTAAACGGTATGCAGAGTCGTCATCATTATCATCTTTCACCGTTAAACAGCAAGGCAAGCCTCACTGACCGCTGCCTTTCCCCAGAGTTGTGCGTTTCTATAAAAACAGGAATATCCAAGGGGAAAAGGGGGTGGACCTACACAGGTGGAAAAAAATAAGCCGCTGCTGTAGACAACACACAGAACACAGTCTAACTGTACAAACGCACGTGTTTTCAATCATTCTGATTCAATAGAAAATGACTACACGATCGCCACTGTTCACGGTTCACTGTCATGTCTTTAAGTGTCTCCAGCCAGCTAGTTGACGGGTCTTCCGGACCCCAGCCACGAAGACACCTAAGTTCTCTGTACATTTTCTCATCATGCGTTGCCGCGTCATCTGTTGGCCTCCACATGGCTTCTTCCACTCCGTGGGAGGCACTTAAAATAGGGCACGATATGGTAGACTGGTGTTTGCCACACGCATCACGTGACCCAACCAGCGTAGTCTACTAGTTTTCATAAACTGAAACAAAGTATTCTAAAAGCCGGCAATTAGCACTGGCTTCCTGATCTCTACATCAACGATCCGTTCTCTCCATCCAATCCTAGCCATATTACGTAGACGTTGGTGATTGAAAAACTCCAACCGACGAACATCGCCCACATGCATACTCCACGTCTCGCAACCGTACAACAGAATTGAACGCACTGCGGTGCAGTACACAAGACCTTTCAACTTCAGTGAAATATCAGGCCGGCGCCATAAGTGCTTCAGTCCAGCGTAAGCTGTCCGAGCGTTGGCTATACGCATATCTACCTCCACTCCTGAGCTACCATCGTTGGACACGCAGCTACCAAGGTAGGTGAAACGGTCTACA